>VDFB02118929.1:0-11831 GCA_007258455.2 Sequoia sempervirens
GGGTTGGTGGTTGTGCACAGTCCTTCATTTTGAGCCTTGGATGTTTTACTACATCAATCTCGTGCTGGAGGGCAAAGACTATGTCAATTGGGCCGAAATGATAAGTGATAATCTACATGAGCAGCTCCTGGGCCTCCGAAGAACGAAGACATTTTACATGAGCTCCTACATTATCTACATGTTGGCACGGATGACGAAGTACAGGGGGATCTGTTACAAGGAACCTGTTGGTTGTGGCTCCCACCAGTTTAAAATATATGATGCCTGTCCACAGTTGCACCTGTCAAACACAACCCACTACACGCGTGTCAACGATGCCTTCACCATGTATATCGCGAGGCTGCTTCAGGAGCGGTTACATCACAGAATCTCGAGGGAAGCCCAAGAGCTGATTGAGAGGTATGGGTGCTGGTTCATACAGTTTCCAAGATTTTCTTACATTAGGCTGCAAGGTTTCTCATCATACCCGTATAGGCTGCCTAAGTACCCAACAGATAGAATTTTAATGCTAGAGATATCTAGGCTACTGCTTGCCTATAATAAAATTCAAAAGAAAAAAGAAGGGAGGAATAGAGTTTCCAATTGTTATGGGCAACTCGGATGAGGTGTGTCCCTCGATGCAGGCAGCTAGAGAAGCTGAAAGTGAACTCCAGTTTTATCAGTTTTCATATCATACAAGTCGACAACACTATGACCCGCATCATAACATCAAATGGGTGCTGTCGGAGGAGTTTAAACATAAGGCCACCATAGAGGATTATTGGGCTGATGCTGTTGATGAGATTGAAGTAAGGAAGAGAATGTTCTCTCGGTTGCCTATTACTTTGATCAGGGAGTGCGAAGTGGTGCCGGTTCCAGACCAGGCCAATGAGGATATGGATGTTGTCCATCCTGATTATGCAGCAGTTAGAGATACCCCACTTCCACCTCCCGATTGGTCAGAGCCAGAGGTTGCAGATTTGGATACCCTCTCTATCCCTGTCCTGACTTTCACTAGAGCATGGGTTGATAGGCGAGTAAACAGATTGAAAATTAGGTCAATTGCCTTGACTTACAATATGATGGGAGATCACAGGACGCCCACCATAGGCAGAAAGAAACAGATTACAAGAGGTCCAGAGTCCAGGAAGAAGGAAATAGTTAGACAAGAGCCTACTCAGCCAGAGCCTCCACGAATTACAGTTGCATCACCTTTGGAGACACGTTCTCCAAGTATACAGGAGGTCTCTTTATTTGCTGATCAGAGGAATGCATTGAATCAGGTCGCGAATGCGGGATAATATTGACCTCCGCGGAGAGAATCCCGGTTGGCCAAAAGCGTCCAGCGCACAGTGAGGTTGATCAGCGGGATGATGAGGGACAATGCGACCTCGGTTTCAGCGAGGAGTTAGAGGCTGAATGATGATGATGATATAGTGTCAGGTGACACTCAGCCACTTGAGGACGATGAGCCTCGCCAGAATGAAGAAGAAGTTGAGCAGGTTAGAGAAGTCGAGGCACAGGAGCAGCAGCCCTTTGATATACTATATGAGGTGCCCGATTGGCTTAAAGATAGAATGAGAAGAAGCCCGAGTGAGGAGCTTGATCTAGCGGTTGAGATGGAAGAATTTTTGAACAGGATCAGTGCCCTTCCACAGAAGAAGAAAGCAAGAAAATTTTCGAAGATCTCCACTGAGGAGGATGGCTCTCGTACTCTTCACGTTGCTGTCCTACGAGTCGAGTGTGACCGGAATGAAGCAGTTCCTGAGAATTATGTGGTCACCACTCTGGATTTGGGACGCCCCACTGGTGCTCAGATTGTTGAGGAGTGTGATAACTCCTTCCTTGCCCTCAAGGATAGATTATTCAAAAAAGAAGGGAAATATAAAAGGTTGAAACGAGAACACAAAGCTTTAATTGGATATGTTCAGCAGTTGTCTCGTTCTCGAGGGCAGGATGTACCAGTGATAGAGCCTCCAGCAGGGATTCCTAGAGAGTCGATCAGCGGCTTAGTAGAGTTGGGGAGGATGGCACAGGAGGCAGATAAGTGGGTCACAGGAGTTCGTGCTGAGACAGAGAAATTCATGGAGGACCTTGCCTCTGCCTTTCAGCAGGCTTCCAGTATTGTGACACGGATGGATGCGGTGGATCATGCTTGGGGCGATGCTTCCATCTATCAGAGTAAGGTGATCCAGCGTCTTGAAGTATTGGAGGCATGTGCCATTACGTTTGCCGATTGATGGAGGTGCTTCATTCAGCTAATGACCTATATGATTTCCTGCGGTACTCTTCAAATATCACAGCATGCGGCTTCTTCGATGCGGTAATGGCGTATTCAGCCAGAGTACACAGGGCTATGGCCAATATTATAGATGGAGTTCAGAATACCTTTGAGGCCATATTTGCTAAGCGGCTGAATCCGGATGAAGTTAGTGTTGATAATTTGAGGGGTTTGCTGGTGCCTTTCTTCGCAGATGTTAAGACCTTTGTACAGGATGATTTCGAGAATACTGCTACATTCTCCACTTTGATCCAGAACACGCAGGACTCCTTAGCTGCTTGGAGAAAGTCTTGTACAAGGCACGAGCATTCAGTCACGGTATTAGAGTTTCAGTTGGATTGTGTTCCACCTATTTCAGTTCAGGAGGTTGAGGCCGTACTTAGCAGATTTGTTGAGTTGGCAGTCAGAGAGAAGGCCAATGGGAACACACTACTGGACGAAGATCTTCTAGAAGATTGAATGTGGAGCATTTATTACCTTTTTCTATTTTTGGGAGTGAGTGGGAATCTTTGATTCATTTAATGTACCACTCCCTATTCTGGCAGTTTTTAGGGTTAGGGCTGAGGTGGCACGATTCTGGCCACTCTATTAATTGTAACCCTAGCCGTCTTTTGGGACTTGGCTAGCTATATAAAGGGGGAGTCCCCCTCATTTGTATCATTAGATTAGAAGATTAGAATTAGACATTGGAATAGTAGACAGTAGTATTGGAGAGATTGCATAGTAGAGTATAGTAGATCATTTTGTTAGTGTGGAAGAGAAAGAAAGTTTTCCCTTTGAAAACTTTTGAGGAGATTGTTGTGTAACACTTTTTATGATAATTGATCTTTTCATTGATGATGGAATTCGTCTTGTCATAAATAGCTAGCAAGGTCTCTTCTTCCTTTCGAATCCAAGTAGCTTAATTTCATTAGAAGATTAGAATTAGACATTGGAATAGTAGACAGTAGTATTGGAGAGATTGCATAGTAGAGTATAGTAGATCATTTTGTTAGTGTGGAAGAGAAAGAAAGTTTTCCCTTTGAAAACTTTTGAGGAGATTGTTGTGTAACACTTTTTATGATAATTGATCTTTTCATTGATGATGGAATTCGTCTTGTCATAAATAGCTAGCAAGGTCTCTTCTTCCTTTCGAATCCAAGTAGCGTAATTTTCATGCAAGTAGTTTACTTTGATGTGTGGTGTTTTATTGAGATAGCTTCACTTTATTCCATACCACTAGCGGCTTGTTGATGATAAGTCCGCCTTGCGTGGTCAACTGGACATTATCTTGAGTTTAACTTCGGTTGTGGTTTACATGCTTATATGCGTCGTTTTGATGGTGTATGTATGTTAAATTATAACTTGAACATCTTTTGCTATCCCTTGAAGATTGCACCGATTTTACTGAGGCTGTCCGACGTGAGGCTAGGTGAAATCTGGTTGAAGTTTATTGAAACGAAGCCCCACATATCCTGCATTTAGAATAGAATATAGTTTCTTAGGCCTTATACCTTTTACTTTCCGCACATTTCTGATTAGTTTTAGGATAACAAGCTACATTGCCAAATCATACACGCAAGAATCCCCTTCAAAATCATACATTAGCTGCTAACTGCAAGAAATCTGAACAATTATGTAAGTCCCCTCGTAAGAACACAGCAATACACATCAACCAAACTGGGTCTATTCGCACTTAAGGAACCTTGGAGTTGAACGTGTGATCTATCTCGCAATCTTAGCACACGGAATACTTTGATCAAGAGAGAACAGAGTAGCCCTAAACTATTTTTGTTCTGCTGTTTGGTGCGGTCATAAAAAACACATCAACAGGGGGGCTCAAGGAAGCTTCCAAATTAGAATTTTATAATGCTCAAAAGGCAATCAAATCTTCCTAGGGCAGTTTGGGAAACTTAGCCAAAAAGATATTGAATATTTTAATGGAGCAAATCAAATCCTTTTTAGGTCAACTTGAGCTAGGTGCCTTAGCCTTGAAGTAAAATGAATATTTTAATAAAAACAAATCCGATTCATTCCTAAGGCAGTTTTGTCTTAAGGCCTTATTTAAGAAGGCTTGGGTGGTTGAGAGAGACATGTTATTGGTGTTACTATCTTGTTATCACAATTTGATGAGAGAGATCTCTTGACTGAAAATAGTTTCAGTCAATTCAAGGTGATGCTCCCTTGAATTTTGTGGTATGGTGATGTCCCCATCCCACCCTGTGAGTTGAATTTCAAACAGAGTTCAACCTAGAGCTTAACCAGATTACTTTGGAGCAGTTTCAGTTGCAGATTGTGAATGTGTTTGTGAATTTTTCATTTTTAATTGCTGGAAGAAGGTTTTCAAGAAGCTCGCGTGGCAAAGGACATTTTTGGCGATTTCCAGCTTCAAGCGTAATCAGATTATTGCTACAGCGGTCTTCAAATTGATTTCATCATCATCTTTGAGGAGATTTTGGCGTCTACAACCTCCAATGGGCTGCTACAGTTGTTTTCCAGTCATCTCTAGCTAGGCATATCATTCCATCCACTTAGCTTCATCTTCCATTCTTACAGCTAGGGTTTGGTCTTATGCTTTGGCACCATTGGATGTAATTGCAAGTTTGAAACTTAAATTAGACCTAATCGGTTGTACCTTCCAGCCCTTTGTTTGTAATCAGTTTTCAAATCAAAATAAGAAGATAAGCTAAACGTTGTTGGGTATGATCATCTTTTTTTATGTTCATCTTTGTCGATTGCCTATAATATATGTTCCAGTCCCTTTCTTGTTGTTTATGCTAGAAAAATTTCAAACTACATTGTAAATAAAGTTAAGAGTTTAAGTGCAGCAAAAAAGGAAAATATTTCAATTTGAACCTATAAGGGTTCTTACAGTTGTACTGGCATTGCTTGAGGACAAGCAATCTTTGGGAAGGGCGAATTGTAATGTCCCCAATTTTGATGTCCTCTTTTGGATTAGTCTGGTTCTGACACACTATTTTTAGTAACTGGTTTGACAGGCAGAGCAGTGTAGGGTTTCCAGTTTGGGCAACGAGTGGAAGTTGTTCGATGAACTTTAATGCCTTGTGTTAGTCCTTTCTGTGGGGTTTTTCAGTGTTTCAGACATGGCTTTCTATTTTTAGTAGTGGACCAATCCACTGGCTTCAGTCTTCAGTGAGCCCATTGTGCATATCAGCATCTCTCCGAGTGAGTCATGGATATTACTTGCTATTTTTAGTACTTTCTAAAGATAGTAAGTCTATTTTGGGTAAGGTGGACTTGGTTAGGTCTCTCACTCAACATCTTCAATTGAGGCATCAGTTCTAAGGTTGAAGTATTTAAATATTTGCTTTCCCGTTCAAAAATGGATTATTATTAAGTTACTTTATTTTTTAACGTTGAGGGTGAAGGGGACATGAAAAAAGTACCTTGGTGCCTAAGTGATAACTTTAAGTCATTTTAGAAGGCTACAAAAGCGCAAATAGTTTCCTTATGAGCAGACCCCTTGGCCTAGTTGCACAACATTGTTTTAAAAGAAGGGCATGTATTTCAAGTGGATGCTTAGAAAAGAGGTTTATTTATCAATTTTAAAGGCTAATGTTATGCCTCATAAGGTGGGAAGCCTAGTTTGAGCTAAAAGTCATTTTTAAATTAAAAATCAAGCATGGAATTTTGGAGGCAAAAAGTTGGACGCCCCTTTGAGGATTATTTGATGATGTTTTAAAGTATAAAGCAAAAATATTAAAGGTTTTTGGAGGGAAAATGATTCAAAACCTAAAGTTGCCCTAAATTCCCTCTCACCTTCTATAAAGTGACTTTTTGGCTCTCATTTGCTCATGGATGTTTTGGCTGCTTATTGAGATGCTGCTGGTTTTTTTCCAGGAGGTCAGATAACGGAGTTGAGGACGAAAACCCTTGATATCTAAGGCTAGTTTCAGCAATGCAAGACCTGCCCTAGCTGGTAGAGGGGTGATTTCATTTAGAGGTCACCATTAGAGCTTCAAAGTTGTAGGTTACAATCATAAAGATGAAGATTTTCGAGCATTTTTTATGTGGGTTTGTTTGTTTTTGGCTTGTGGGGACTTGGTAACGATTTGGTGAAGTTTGTGTTGCTTTTCGGTGATGATTTTTATGATTTATGGGCACTTTTTGGTGTGGACCTGAACCTAGTTTATGGAATTCAACTCATTTTTGGTTCAAGATTTCATTAAGGGTATTTGAGCTAAGTGTTCCCCCAGCTGAGGCGACTCCAAGGAGATATTATGCATATTTTTCTGAGCATACAGTGATTTATTAGAGCAAGTCGCCCTTGTTGCTGACGGTGCCCATTCTGGGTGTTGTTTGTTGCTGGTCGGCCATTCCAAGGTGTGATTCAGACTTATTATTGTTGCTGTTAAAGTGAAATCTGGGCGAGTTCTTCTCAAGGGTTGAAGGTTATAATCAGTGTTTTCATATGCTACGAAATGGGGTTCTACTAACAGCTGCTAGGAGCTTTATAACCAGGTCTGAAGTTGTTATTCTGAGCTTGGGTATTTCTTCAGTGAGTTTCAGTCATCTTGGAATTTATTGAAGGACACTTTATGCTCAACCCTGCATAGAATTTTAGGTCGCATTCCTTGGTGAAGAACAGGATCATTGAAGAAGACATAATCTGCTGTTTAGGTGCTTTAATCAGGTCTGAACGCTTTATTTGTGAATGTGTTATTGTGTAACAAGACTGAAATATTTATGCTATTATAAACAGATTCTGAGAGTTCTGAAAGTGTTCTATTTCAAGCATATCTCTTTCTATTTTGTGTTCTTGCTTTATGTTCTCATGCAATGACAGAAATATGAAACCCACATGAAATTCAATGTGTTAAATACTCTCAAACAAACCAATCTGCAAATCAGAAAACTCAGAGAGCAAACACAAAAAAAAAAAGAAAAACAATTTGGGGTCTTGTTGTGACCTAATTCACACATCACCCCATTGCAAATGGGGACCCCCAATAGTTTGCTTTTTAGGGTTTTGCCTTTCCATTACAATTTCATAAGTCCTTTGCTTTGAGAGTTTAGAGTTAGAGTTTTGAGGAATCATTTGAGCCAACTAGAGAATTCAAGCCTAGAACAATGCATAGACATTGTCAAAGTGCTCAAAAGGTCCGAAGGACAATGAATGCCATTGCTTTGAGTCAATTCTGACATTTCCTACTTTTTAGGGATTCTGTTTTTTTGTTTTTTGTTTTTTTCATTTTTGGCACTTTTGGACCAATCTGGGATTTACTATTTTTAGAATTTTTTGTTTTTTGCTTTTCTATTTTTAGTAATCTCTATTTTTAGAAAGTACCAAGGTCCCACAAGTAATGGTTTCAATGTTTCATCTTCAGAATCAAGGTTTGCACCTCCAAGAGTAAAAAGCAAGAAAAATCATAAAAAGCAAGAGAAAATCACATGGCGAGGGTTTTGTTCTAGAAAATCTAGATAATAACAAGAAATTCACCTAAGTGCCATGGAAAATGCCCAAGCTCAAAACAAGTTTTCCATGCCCATGGTCAAAGCATAAGGAAGTCTGCCTGGAAGAAGGAAGATGAGGAATGGCAAGCATGAAGACAAGTCCGCCCAACCTACGGCAAGACCATCATGAAGTCCACCCATGAACTTGGCAAAAAAGTCTCAAAGTCCGCCCAACCTTGCAGAAAGCATGGCGTGAACTTGAGAAAGTCCGCCCTAGCTTGGAGAAGGAAGTGTCCAAGACACTCCAAAGTCTGCCCTCAAGCATGATGAAAAATTTCTAAGGCATGAAGTGCCTAGAGGAGAGATGTGAGATGGCAAAGAGGCTTCCAAGTCCACCCCAAGTGAAGTTAACATGAAGCGTGGCACAAAGATGATAAAGTCTGCTTAGACACCAAGGAAAATGTCTAAGTGTTGGTGAAGTACGCCCACCAAGGAGAAATGTCTAGCTAACTCCAAAGTCCGCCCCACCTTGAGAAAAATGGCACAACAAGTTTGAAGTTCGCCCTAGCAAAGGAAAAATGGCAAGACAAGTATAAAGTCTGCCCTGGCTAAAGGAGAGAAATAAAATGACATAGAAAATAATTAATTAGCCATGGGTAAATTAAATTTCGCCATAATTAAATGATTTAAAGGGTTGGAAGAGGTTGGAAAATTTAACAATTGGAATATTTTTATTATTTTCCAACACTTAGGAAAATATTCAACACTTAGAAAATTTTCGAGCTCAAAGAAAAATCTAAAGGATTTTGGCTGAGGATGGCGCCATGATAAAAAAAATGGTAACTTTCTCTCAAAAATCTTCAGTGAAGATCAAGTTGCCATATTGGAAGAGGTAAAACAAGTCCAAATTTGATGAATTTTGAGAGAAAACACAAAGTTGCTAAAATCATTCAAACTCTCCAGCTTTATAAGAAGTTCGACTTGTCACTTTCAAAACCATTCTCTTCTAGAGTTCAATCAAAAGTTTTCTTTTCTCTCAGAGTTGTGAAAGATAGAGTTTTCAAAGAGAGATTTTTTTTAACAAAGTAATTTTTCAAAGTAGAGAAGTAAATTCCTGAGCTGAAGGGAGTAATTTCTAGAGAATAAAAGTAAATATCTGAGTTAAAAGGCATGCTTTTTTCTGAATTTTGAAGTGAATTTTCAGTCGATTTGCAGTCAAGAAATACTTTCAAAGGTTCAAAACGAGTTTGTCCAAATTCTTCATCTTATTCACTCATTTTGGCAAAGATTTACTAAGTACTTAGCCAAGTTCGCCCATTTTCAGCCTGATTTTTTTCACATAATTTATATGTTTAATAGGCTGAAAATGAAATTTTCAAATAAGGGCCCAGAAAAATCAAAATTAAAATTTTAAAATTAATATATTTTTATGTTTCTTGCAGGTTGATGACCACCAGAGGAGAACCTTCGAGAAAGTCCCAGATGAAGTTCGCAAGCAAAGGCCTTGGACATGTAGATTTTAATGACTTCAAGAAGAGGATATATGGGCAAGATGGATTCCTGCCGACACCAATCGCTCGCTGAATGATGAGGAATGGCATCATCCAAGCAGACAGATTTCCACCAGTTGTAGAATGTGCTGAATTGATGGTGGAATGTGCCATACACTATAACACACAAGAGCAGTAGATTGTTGCACTTGATGGCAAAGTGTTAGCTCATCTCGGAGAGTTAGCCATCCAAGAGGTGTTTGACATACCAAGTTATAATTGAAATTCATACAAAACCAAAGAAGATGCAAGAAGACTTTATGAAGATCGGATGGATCTTTGTGCAACCAACATCAATAAGACATGGTTAGAGAAACCACAGCCTTCCATCAAAAAGATGCCAAAGAAATTGCTTCGGACCGACTTCAAGGAGAAATATGGGGATATTTTATTGCTATTGAACAGAGTAATGGGCAGCCCACGAGGTGCGCCATTTGAGACATGGATGTATTATTTCATTAAGGAGATCACCTCAGGCATCAAGATGTTCAACTGGTCACGGATAATCAGTGACAATCTCCATGAGAAGCTAGTAAATTTGGAAAGAACAAAATCTTTCTACATGAGTTCTCATATTGTCTATCTATTGGCAAGGACTTACAGATATGCAAGATTTATCTGTCGAGGTGTAGTGGGCAATGGGGAAAATGAATTCAAATCTTATGATTGTTATCCGCAATTGCAGCTTTGCAAAAAGTCACACTTCAGGAGAGCGAATGATGCCTTCCTAATGTACATCACTAGAATACTTCAAGGAGGAACGCATCAAAGGCTTACTCGTGAGGCTAAGAGCCTGATTAGCAGATACAAATCCTAGTTTATCCAATTTCCCAGATTCACCTACATAAGAGTTTAGGGATTCACCGGATGTCCTTACCGACTCTTGATATATCCCACTAACAGAATGGTCTTGCTTAAGGTACTTAGGCAACTGGAAACATACCAAGGCCTCCAGAGAACGAAGCAAAAGGTAGCTGTCACCTTTCTGTTCTTCATTGGGAATATGCAAGAGTCTTGTCCATCGGCACAGGTAGTTGAAAGTGTCAAGTTAGAAATGCGATGGTACGCTTTCACATCTTAGAAATGCGATGGTACGCTTTCACATCTTACCGGTCCAAAGTTGACTTCGATCCTCACCACCACATTGGGGTCGTGAATGGAAGGAAGTATAAACATAAGGTAGACCTAGAGGATTTCTGGGCAAATGCTACAGATGAATATGATGTTAGAAAAAGACTATGGTCTAGACTACCGATGAACCTGATCAGAACAATTGAGCTCTTCTGTGTGCCTGATCAGCTGGAAGATGATGGAGAGTATATTCAGCCAAGCTTTGATGAGAATCGGCCTCTTCCCCTTGTAAGATGGTCAGAACCAGAGCTAGTAGATTTGACCACCTTGATGAGGCCAGTTGTCAAATATTCACAGTGGTGGGTAGATCAGCAAGTCCAAGCGCTGTGACGAAGGAATGTGACTCTGACTTACAATCTAATTGGTGAAGCGGAATCCTATTCTTCAAATACAAGTGCATCCCAAGGTGATGAACCATTCAAGAGCACCCATTCGAGGAAAAGCAAGGAAATAGTCAATGACTCTATAAGGGCGAAAGGAAAGAAGATTGCAAATGAGGAACCTGTTGTGACCTTTTTCACACATCGCCCCATTGCAAATGGGGACCCCCTAATTTTGGCTTTGGTTTTCGGTCGTTTTGTTGTTCTCTCTTTTTTGCCGTCTGTCTTTTTGGGGATGTGCCCATCTTTGAGCTTGAATTGAACTTATTGGCCAAGTCTAAAAAATTAGGGTTTTGAATTTTCCAGTCAACTTGAAGTCAAATGAAGTGAATAACTTGAAATTTGAGACTAACATTGTTGTTAGTATGCTTCCAACAAGTTTCCACTGAAATTTCATCAGATTCCGACAACTTACTATTTTTAGTAAGTGTGCAATTTGGGGTGTTCTCCCAGCATTTCTCGAAGTTTTAACAGTCACACTGCGTTCAGAACACGTCAAGCTGCTCGCATGCAAAATTTGAGCTGAAACGGGCAACTTACTATTTTTAGTAGTTCAGCATCTAGAGCAGATTTCAGGGTCTATATGCAGAGTTTTTCAGTGCATGTCTGGAGATTCCTTCTGGGTTTTTAGAGACCTTTGCGATGGTGTGACATGCAAAGCAAGATAACAACTTTCAGAATTCAGTCTTCCAAGGCTATTTTTAGGGTTTGCATGTCAGGATTTTCTTTGCATGTCTACATATTCCTTGTGGGTTTTTCGAGAGCTTCGTGATGATATGACATGTAAACAGAGATAATCACTCCTTCAGCAACTTACTATTTTTAGCAGATACATTCCGGCAGCCGCCTCCCAGCACTTCAGAATCACGAACTGATCGCAATGCAACAGAAACGAGGACAAACGGAGGTCATTTGATACGCATGCAAGACCAATTAGGGTTTCCAGCTTCAGGACCCAAAAAGAGGCGTAAAAAGTCAAAATTTTCGAAAACCGATGTATACCACCGCGATCAGCATCTCTCAAGCTATCTGTTGATAAAATTTGAAGGCAAACGGAGCACTTACTATTTATAGTAAGTCATTTCAAAAAAAGGCTAAAGATAGAAAGTTAGTAGC
>VDFB02118930.1:0-26415 GCA_007258455.2 Sequoia sempervirens
CTTGGAGAAAGGTAGCAGTGAAGCACAAGTCTTGCCAACAGTATGGTTCATTTGGTGGAAGCTCTTTTTGGTATGATGTCTCACTAAAACCATGGGGTCTTGCCGATAGGAGTAAGGCTTGGTGTAGCACGTAGTGGTTGATGGGAATTCTTGGTGAGATCGGTATGTCTTGTCGATAGTATATCTCATTTCTATGACTTTTGACTTTGATATGAGTCTCTCTGAAATGCGATTGTCACGCCGAAAGGAAATCACTCATTGGTATAACTCAAAGACTTCAATATGAGGTCTTGGTGAGTTCAGTATGTCTTGTTGATGGTTTCTCTGAGTTTGATATGACTTATGGTTTTTGATATGAGTCTTGTCGAATGAGAAACCTCTTGCTGACTATTGGGGAACTGATTTCGATAGTGAATACTTTGTGGCATTGGGGAGACACTGTTAGTGTCTCACCAATATGCCAACAAAGTGTGAAAGTCATTAACCGTGTGATCATCCTGTGTGGCATCCTATTGGACCAATCAGAGGAAGCAATTTTCAAACTGATGACAGTTGGATTTTTGTAACTGTTGCGATGCTGAAGAAAAATAGCTTGTAGGGAAAAATTTGAATTGGCATGGAAACTTTCTTCGATCGAGATCTGGAAGATAAGGATGCACAGAAAACAAAATCAGAATGTGATTAGATTTAATGTAGATCAATTCTGTTGAGAGAGATGAGTGAATTGAATTATTGAGAGTTTGTTCTGTAATTGGATGAACAGTGAATGTAGCTACAAAGAACTGATAATCAGAGAGTTGTATTTCTGATTGTATGTAATTTTGTTGTTACTATAATACAAAGAGATTCAGCTTGGTGTGGTGGGTTTCTTCCCGTAAGGGTTTCCCATGTAAATTTGTTCACTGTCTTTGTGTATTTGCTCTATTTCTATAAATCTTTCATGTGTGTCTTAATTAGATTGTAATTTGAAAAATTAAAATCCCTGCATTGCATTCTTCTTTGTGGATTTGACATTAGGAAAGTGTTTCCACACCTCTACTTTCCTTACAAGGATAGATGGAGGAAGTACCAACTATTGGAAATTGTGGCTCAACTTGGTGGCTTGTATCTCTGTTAAAGACTTGGTAGATTTACCCTTTTTTGGTCCTCTTTATCAGCCTATCACCCAAATCCTAAACCTTGGAACCTTGTTGTACAGCTCAAAAGTTTCTTAACTTCCTAATTGGTCAATCTCCTTCAATGTTGCGGTGTTTGGTATTTTCCTAACCTACCGTGGAAGTTGTAATTTTGTGTTTTCTCTGACTAAGCTAAAAGTCGACAGATGTGGGGACCACTTGGAATTCTGGGAGACTTGTTGAGAGTATTGTAGATTCCCAACTTGATTCTCCGGAAATGCACAAGCAGTGAATGCATGTCATGGTGGAGACCACAAGGAATGACCAACAGTTTAGTGCGATGGTCAAATGCGGTGTACGAGTAAGTTTGTAATAAAAGGACTAACTCATGGATACCTAAATTCTTCAGGATTTTATTTATAAACTAATGACTACTAATATTCCATGTCACTATGGGATATTGTTGATGGTTGAGCTTCTTGGAAGTCCTAGTGACAACGATGGTCTTGTTGATAGTTCTACAATGGACATCGGTGAGAAGTCTTGCCGATAGAGTTGGTCTGGCCAATGTTTTTGCATTCGGTATGATATCTTGCCGATGGACAGTTGGTTTTCTTGTGATATCGGAGAGACTTGTTTTGTTATCAGTCTGACTTCTTAGAGTGTTGCTGATACCTTTGGTCTTGCTGATAGCTATGTGTTTGGGCATTTTGACATCAGGGAGACATGATCTGATGTCTCACCGACATGCGATACAGTTGAAATTTTTGACCAAACATCTATCCTACGTTTTGTGTTCTGAGCCAATGAGAGAAGCAGAATGTGAACCATTGGTATTTGAACTGTTGTGACCGTTCCTGTGTGGAAGATCAACAAACCATGAACAGAATGAGATATACTCTATAACGGATGATAATGATGGGTTCAGGTAATGGAGATTTATGTTCGATACTGAACAAAAATTAATCTGAGTGAGTTCATTGTATGCGTCTGAGAGAATTGTGAGATTAATGTTTTATACAAGATTGATCAATGAGTGTTGTTGTTGTAAATTGACATCAAAAAGTTAAGTCTGATCTCTATATGTAATTTTCTTTATTGTAATACAAAGAGGCTTCTCTTGGTGTGGTGGGTTTTTCTCCCATAAGGGTATTCCCACGTAAATCTAGTGTCCAATTGTGTATGTGTTCATTTCTCTTTTCTATTATTATTTTCAAGTGTATTTTATTGAACTGTAATTGCAAAATTTAAAGTCATATCTGCATTCTTCCCTGAGGTTTTTGCATTAGGAGAGTTTGTTCCACACCTAATTTTTCCTTGCAAGTGGTATCAGAGCCTCGCCAATTGTGTTATCCTTGTGGGTACATTGGGTTTTTTATGTCAATTTTGTTCAGTGGGGGTCTTGTAGAAGTCTAATAATTTGAATTACAGATTAAAGATGGTAAGCACGTCAGGAAAGATTGAAATTGAGAAATTCAATGGTAGCAATTTTGAGTTGTGGAAACTTAAAATGGAAGATCTGTTAGTTGACCATGATCTTTGGCTTGTTGTGTCTGGAATGAAACCTACAGGCATGAAGCAAGAGGATTGGGACCTCACAGATCAAAAAAGAAAGGGGCTAATATGACTCTATTTAGTAGACTCTATTCTTCTAAATGTTCGTGAAGAAAAGACTGCATCTTCTTTGTGGAAAAGACTGGGAGCTATTTATTAGGGAAAGTCCTTGGTGAATAAGTTGTTCTTAAGAAAGAAGTTGTACTCTTTGAAAATGCAGGAAGGAGCGTCTGTTGCTGATCATTTGAATGCTTTCAACATGCTGATTGCTTAGTTAGCATCTATGGGTGTGAAGATTGATGAAGAAGATCATTGTATGCTATTGTTATGTTATTTGCCAGATTCTTGGGATCACTTGGTGATGAAAGCTGTGGGGGTCTGACATCCACTTTTAAGATAGATGTTGTTGCTTCTTTTTCGTGAGAAGAGATGAAGAAATATTTTGAGATGGAGAAAAGGGAGGCTCTTCTTTGTTAGAAGCAAAATCAAAAGAAAAATGCAAGAAGAACAACAAGATGTCAAATCAAAATCGAGGAGAAGAGATCAGGGATCTCCTAGCTAAATTCAAAGGTGAAGTGTTGGAATTGTAGTAGGCAACTTTCTAGTCGTGTCAGAAAGGATTGCAAAGAAGAGAAAAGAAGAAGAAGAATTCCAATATTAGCTTCTTCTCAGAGTGATACATATGCTTTCATTGCTTTCATTGCAGCCTTGGATACTCAGGCATCAAATGATGTCTAGATGATTGACTCAGGTGCATCTTTTCACATGACATCTCATAGAGATTGGCTCACTAAGTATGAAAAGTATGTTGTTGGAAAGGTGTACTTGGCAAGTGATTCAACTCTGGAGATTGTTAGTCATGGAAGAGTCAGAATCCAATTCCCTGATGGAAAGTGAAGGGAATCAATGATGTAATGCATATGCAGTGCGGCAGAATCTACTTTCTATTAGTAATTTGAGCGATGTTGGAGTGCAAGTCCGTTCTCTAAAAGGCTAAAAATGACTAAAGGTACAGTTGCTAGCTATGGGTCGTATTGGTACCTTGTATAAAATTTGGATGCATTTGTGCAATGCAATAGTGTCTCTACAAAGTACAAAAGCTACTCATGGAGAATGGAGGAAAAATTACTACGATAGTGCAAACTCTATGGACATTGATGTAAAAGATCACCAGTGGATATATTTTCATGATGAATGGTGGTGGAGTTGGATGAGTAAGCGTAGGCTGTAGTCACTTTGTCCACTACAGAGGTAGAATACATGGCAGCAACACATGCCTATAAAGAAACAATCTAGTTAAAACGTTTGTGTTCTAACATTGGGTTTGATGCAAGGCAAATTACAATTTACTATGATAGTCAGAGTGCTATTTTTTGGAAAAAAATCCTACTTTCCATGCCAGGATGAAACGTATTGATGTGCAGTATCATTTTGTATGAGATATGGTGGAGGATGGAAAGGTCTCTTTACAAAAAGTGGATACTCTAGAAAATGTTGCAGATGCATTGACAAAACCAGTGAGCACAGACAAGTATAGGTGGTGTTCCAGTTCGATGGGCCTTGGAGCCCATGACCTTCATTAACTTCGAGTTTGAAGGAAGACAGTAAGTCTTTGTCAAGTGGGAGATTGTTGGAAATTGTGCCTCAACTTGTTGGCTTGTATCTTTGTTAAAGACTTGGTGGATTTACCCTTTGTTGGTCCTCTTTATCAGCCTATTGCCCAAATCCTAAACCTTGGAACCTTGTCGCATAGTTCAAAAGTTTCTTAATTTCTCGATTGGTCGATCTCCCTCAATGTCACAGTGTTCAGGATTTTCCTAACCTACTGTGGAAGTTGTAAGATTGCGTTTTCTTTGATTGAGCTACAAGCCGATGGATATGGAGACCACTTGGAATTCTAGGAGACTTGTTGAGAGTATTTCAGATTCCCAGCTTGATTCTCCGAAAATGCATAAGCAGTGAACATGTGTCATGGTGGAGACCACAAGGAATGACCAATAGTTTGGTGCGATGGTCAAATGTAGTGTATGAGTAGGTAATAAAAGGACTAACTCGTGGATACCTAAAGTCTTTAGGTTTTATTTATAAACTAATGACTACTAATATTTCATGTCAATGTCGGATATTGTCGATGGTTGAGCTTCTTGGAAGTCCTAGCAATAGCGATGGTCTTGTTAATAGTTCTACAATGGACATCGGTGAGAAGTCTTGCCGATAGAGTTGGTTTGGCTGATGGTTTTGCATTTGATATGATCTCTTGCCGATGGACAGTTGGTTTTCTTGTGATATTGAAGAGACTTGTTTTGTTATCAGTCTGACTTATTAGATTGTTTTTGATACCTTTGTTCTTGCCAATAGCTATGTATTCGGGCATTTTGGCATCGGGGAGACACAGTCTGGTGTCTCACTGACATGCGATATAGTTGAAATTTTTGACCGAATGTCTATCCTACATGGTGTGTTTTGAGCCAATGAGAGAAGAGGAATGTGAACCATTGGTAGTTGAACTATTGCAACCATTCCTATGTGGAAGATCAACAAACCATGAACAAAATGAGATATAATTTGTAACGAATGGAAATGATGGGTTTGGGTAATGGAGATTTATGTTTGATACTGAACACAGATTGATCTGAGTGAGTTCATTGTATGCGTCTAAGAGCATTGTGAGATTAATGTTCTGTACAAGATTGATCAGTGAGTGTTGTTGCTATAAATTGACATCAGAAAGTTAAGTCTAATCTCTGTATGTAATTTTCTTTACTGTAATACAAAGAGGCTTCTCTTGGTGTGGTGGGTTTTTCCACGTAAATCTGGTGTCCGTTTGTGTATGTGTTCATTTCTCTTTTCTGTTATTCTTTTCAAGTGTATTTTATTGAACTATAATTGGAAATTTTAAAGTCATATCTGCATTCTTCCCCAAGGTTTTGGTGTTAGGAGAGTTTGTTTTGCACCTAAGCTTTCCTTACACCAACATATTTAGCTTGTTTTCCTTGGGGTGTGTATCCAAGGCCATATGAGCATGGGGGGACTTTCACATGGATGGGCTCCAAAATACCTTGTTTATATCAAGGCCTAAACCTTTACCTTGATAGTTGGTGTTTTGAAGCATGTCATGGACAATGGGACTGGGTGTGCTTTGGAAACTAGACTTGAGTTCATTGTTAGATGAAGAAGGTGAAGTAGATAAAGGTTGTTGCTATCCTAAGGAGGAACATTCATGGATGAGGGTGGAAAGACCAAGTTGATATGATGGATTTGAAATGGAGTTGATTGTGGATGTGGAAGGACTACGTGATGGGATTGTAAGAATGGGAATAATGTTTGAAGACTCTATGGTAGGTTCAAACATATGAGTTGGATGACATGGTGATGCTTGATTCCTTGCTAGTAGCCCTTGGGTCGCATCCTTTGTAGGTGGATGGGTGGATTTGGATAATTCCATAGCTTTACTTTTGAAATGTTTGAATTTAGGGCATGGATTTGATGGAGGATTAGATGATGGTGGGGGTAATGAAGAGTTTCATGGGTTAGAAGGTGGAGATGCCAATGGATTAGGACTAGGACATGGTAGCTTAGGTATAGGAATTTTATTGGATGGTGGTATGATAAACTTATAGGGTGCATGAACTAGATTTGTTTCTCCCTTGTCAAAGGTGGCATTAAGACTTAAAGGATTTTTATTTTGTTGACAAGGTAGACTTGGGCTCCTATGTTCTTGTTGTGATATGGGTGGATATATTGATGTGGCATTGACATGATAGGTAGATGGGTTAGGTTGGGTTGATGATGAAGGTGACACATAGGATTGTGGTTGAATGTGTTGTGGTTGGGATGGTGTTTGTACTTGTTGTGGTATGAATTTTTGTTGTGATAATGATGGAGGGGTTGCATAGGATAGTGATTTTTGAGAGGTGGATTGATATGGATAAGGGTTGACATTGGAAGAGGTGGGATAAGGTGATGTGGAATTGTTATGAAAGGATGTGGGATAAGGTGATATGGAATTGTTTTGATAGGTGGATGGATTAGATTGATATGGAATGGAGGGGGATGCCACATAGGAATGAGGTGGAATTGATTGGTGTTGAATGAATAGAGGATGATATGTTTTTTGGGTTTGACAAGTGGCTATGAGATATTGGGATTGTGCTATGAGTTGTTGTATTTGAGGTGACTAGTTTTTTTGGAGTTGAGATTGTTGGATGAGGCCTTGGAGCCTATGTATAATTCATTAGTCTAAGGGTTGTGGTGCTTTATAAAGTAAGTGGATGATGTTTTGGAATTGGGGTACTAGGTCTTCTAATGTTGCTAGCATGGTGTCACTTTTGGAAAATATTTGATGAAGATTACAATGATGATTTAAAATGATGTGATTTCTTGAGTGACTAGAATGATTTGGCTTGGAAAGACTGGATGAAGTGGAAAATTTTTATTGAAAGTTTGACTTGGGAAATATAAAACACAAGATCTCACATGTAAATGCATGAACACACACACCAAACACAATGATAAATTTTTCTTTCAAGAGTAAATGTTATGATTAAGAAAACACTTGAATAAACAACAACAAGCCTAATGTTAGTCAAGTGGGTATGGATAATTAGGTCTTGAGATAAGATGCACGAGGTTGAATAAGGACGATTTGAAAGAAAAATCCTACCACACAGCTGGGAGAAAGGGGTAACCCACCCTTCACCTTCACTTCCCAAAGGTATGAAGTTCTTTGGGTCTTAGCCAAGAGTGGAAAGATTTCAACTCCCAAAGGAGTGTGTCTTTTGATTCACCACTCAATTAAGTTCGTCCCTTGGAGTGGTGTGTTCTCCAAGTAGGCCTCCTAAGAAGGGTATGAAAAAAGTGAACCAAGTGAGGTGTTTTTTATCACACATGCACTTGATTCACACTCACAGTTGTTAATTTCCCTTTAGAAAACCAAAATGTGTGTAAAATAGTTCAAGCACTTGTTCTTTTTAGATCCCAAATCCAAATGTATAGGAAGACAGTTGTTCATTTTAACCCTATTTCAATGATGTGGCAGCAAACAAGATGTTCTTTTTAAGCCCAAAATTCAAGTGTGTGATCAAACAAGTTGTTCTTTTTAAGCCCCAAATTGAAGTGTGTTGACAAGCAATTATTAGAGATGAAAGATAGAATGTGTGCACTTTATTGTTTTCATCCTTAAATCTATTGTAGATGTTGATGCCAATGTTGTTCCAACTCCTTAGATTCACCTATAAAATCAGAAAATGATATTATAATGCAGCCATAAAAAAAATTTATCTCATTAGAAAATTGCAATTTCAAATACATGTTTTTAACATAGCTGAGTTAGATTTGAATATTTGAAGATATTATTGATCAGAAAAATAAAAAATCAAAGAAGCAACCCCTACTAAGTTTCTAAGAAATTTCCAAAAATGTAAAGAAGTCAGAAAAATTCCCTATTTTGCACCCAAAAATGTGGATTTATGAAAACCATAGAGAAAAAAAAGATTAGATCATTTAGAATCTTATTTGAACTTAAAATAAAATATGTAAAAAAATTTCCCCCATCAAAATTTCAAGAGATTTTTAGAAATGTAATTTTTTTTAGAAAATTCACTGATTTGCACCTAGAAGTTCAATTTTATGAAATAAAATAAAATTGTGCGATAACTCCTACAAAAATGGTGATAAACCCTCAATTTATTTATTGTTGCCTCTTGATATGATGCATAAGATTATGTGAAAATCATGTAGAAAAAACCATATCCATTTAGAAGATATGAAGAAATTTGTAAAACCTACGGTTTTGTCGAAAAAATGGCAGATCTGCAACAAAAAGTTAACAAAACCTACCAAAAATCAAGCTAGTTCAAAGGATTCATGCCAAGTTCACCGAAATTAGTTAGAGTAAAAATATTAGGGAAAATGCATAAGAAAATTATAATGAAACCCTAACAAGTACAATAGAGAACAAACTAGCATGAAATGAAAACTAAAAAGCAAAGCAAACTGATCTCCAAGCTCGATTTGATTTATCTCCATTGCTCTTCTCCACCTACATGAGAATGTAATATTTTGAAGGATTGAATTATTTGATATGTTGATTGCTCAATTTCACAACATAAAGGTAAGATGGAGATGATAGAGGAAAAATAGATAGATAGATGAGAAGATTGGAAGAAATTTCAGCAGAGTGAGGATACTAGAAGAAGATTCATCTCAAATGGCCTGTGAAAGGCTTGATTTATAGGCAAGAGTTGGTATGATTCGATGACTAAGATTAAAATTCAATTGTGTGATGTGTATGGCTAGGATTAAAAGTTGATTTTAATGCTTATGATGCACATTAAGTGGGTTATGACATGAGGCTAAAATTAGGATGTGAGGGAATAAGTGGGATTCTTTTATTTATTTTGGAGGAAAATATTCCTATGATGCACAATGAATGGGGCTAAAAATAGGATGTGAGTGGGAATTTCATAATTTAAATAATAAATTATTTGTGCATGTGAAGAGTTGTAGTTATGTGGCACATGTTGCAATGTGATAATAAGTGAGGGATTAATTCAAATATTTAATTTGAATTATTTTGAGACATGAGAAGGGGAATTAATTAAATAAATGAGATTTATTTAATTAATTGGGAAGGTGATTAAGTGGAATAAATGGGATAAGTGGGATAATGTAATGACCTAGGGTAAAATATTACAAGATGTCTCATAATGTCATGTATCGACTAGGTAATGTTATGACATGGACAATTTTGGGTGTCTACACTTTCTAACACATAACTTCTTTTTTATGAAGGATAATTTTTTTTTTTTGAATTTAGATTTGTAACTACAATATCTAATGCGTGCAATTGGTTTTATAGTGTTTTATTGAATATTTTTTTCTTAATTAAGTTTTGAAGTCAAACTAATTACAATTTATACATAGGTTTACGTGCTAGCACTTAAATTTTCTTGTATGTATCAAGATTCTTTTTTTTTTGTTGGATCAAGGACATCAATATATAGTGCATAGATGTTTTTCAGAATTATTTTTTATAATATGCTATTTTTCCACATGTGTAGAACAAAGAGCTTGATTTTTGGTGAAAAACCTATGTTTAATATAACTAAAACAAAAATATAATAAAACTAGAATATATTAAAATTATATTTGATGGATAGCTTGCTCCAAAGACTACCATCATCCAGTTGGGTTTGTGAAGTTTCCTCCATTTTCATCCTCAGCTTGAGCCTGTTGGACATGCAAAATTCTGTAATAAAATTGTGAAGTTACCTCCATTTTCTTTGGAGCATTTTTACAATTTTTCTTCGTGAAGGGAATTGTAAAGTAGTATTGTGGGATCACCTAAGTGCATAAATTATCTATAGCATACTAATTATATTTGGGTAAAAGAACAAAGATGAGTCCACTTCTAGTAGATGTTTCAGCCTTAGAAAAAATTTGAAAACCGGAAAAAACGAATTGGGATCCCATTTTTAGAAATTGAAATCCTGCCCATTTCACTTCGGGGTCCTAAACCTAAAATTAAAACAAGATCCCATTTGGTTTCAGTGTTTTGAACCTGAATTTAAGAAATGAGATCTAGATTTATACAAAATGGGATCCTGATTGCTATAGAATATGATCTCAATAGCTACGAGAAAGGATCTTGATTTGTAATAAGAGGGATCCCATTTCTTTTTTTGAAAAGGCTTGCGACCTCATTTTCTAGCTATGACAGTGAAAGAAAGATCGAGATCCCAAGTTTGAGAACAAGATTTATGCCCTTCAAGTAAGGTTTCTTTACATTTTTTTTTTCATCTTTTAGTATTTGGTGATTGATATTTTGTTTTTTTGTTTATTTGGTAATTTAGGTATTTTAATTTCATTTGATCTTCAGCAAAATATATAAACCCTAAATTTAATTTGAAAAGCAAAAACTTGCCCTTACACAAAAAAAACCCTAAATTGAATCGAAACAAAAATTTTACCCTTCAAAACAAAAAACATACCCTAGTATAGAGAAAAATAACCCTAAACTATTTTCATTTATAATGTTTATTGTCATTTTGATGGAAATATTTCAAATTGAGGAAAAAATCTAGAAAAAAAAATATTTTCATTTGCATTGCTTTAAGTTTTAAATATTTCAAAATGAAAATATTTTCATTTGCATTCCTTTATGTTTTCAATATTTCAAAATGAAAATATTTTCATTGGCATTGCTTTATGTTTTAAATCTATATGCAAATATGTCAAAATTAGATTTAATAATTTATTTCCTTGAGAAAAAAATCTAGATTTGTCTAAGTTTATTTCCTTCCATTATTTAGCACTTATTATTCATTATTTAATCTAGCCACATACAAATAGAATTTGCAGCACATGGCATCCATATGAACCCAAGCACAAAAACCTTCAACCATGTGCGATCAAGGAAAATGGGAGAAGGAGTGAGCTCGTAAGCTATCAAAGATCGAAGTTTCCACAACAACAAAGAGAGTGAGCCAACAAAATACCAACTTGTATCTTCAATGAAGGTAGTAGAACTTGAGAATGTTGTGAGAAGAGTGTAAAAGTTGTCCAAAGTGTGAAGATGATCAAGGAGAGTGAACGAATGGAAGAGATAGTCATTTTAGGATGAAATTAGAGGCAAAAGAGTCATTCAAAGTTGTTATGAAGGGTAGGAGACGTTACACTTCATGTCCAATGGAGGAGTATAACACCTTTGTAGATTCCAAAGGTGGGAATCTTGTCAGGATGGTAGTGTGCCACATAGACATCTACATGTTGTGCTAGCATCCCAAATAGAATATCCCCCACCGACATTAAAATAGGCCACAAGTGGATGGAAAATGGATGAAGAGAATGGAATTGCATTATCAAGCTTAATTCTCTAAGGTAGGAGGTAAGTAAATGTGGAATTTGTAAGGGGTGAAAATTCATGCCATTAAATTTTTCCCCCACTTTAGCAAGCATAAGTTTCAGTGAATGCATGGTAAAGTAGATAGAAAGTTGAGGAATGTATACTTGAACCATCGAGGAAGCAAACCATAATTTGATTCACTTGAATGCATAATTAGAGAGATGGCTCCATGGGTACTTGGTCCTAAGGAGAGTTGAACAAATGCATGGTATGCCCTCGGACCTATGAAAAGTGAATAAAAGGATCTACAGGTGCTCAGTCCTAAGGGAGGCCAAATGTGAAAGGCTCCACAAAGTCTGATAGGCCCTTATTGGTGCTTGGTCCTACAAGGAAAACTCGAGATACTCGATCCTTTGAGCTTGATTGAAAAAGAAACTTCACAGGTACTCAATCTTGTAAAGCAACATGTTAATCCATAGAAAAAATGTGTTAGATAGAAAAAATACATGCAAAGAGATATATAGTCATGCAGATAGTCAACAATTGAAGGAGAATCTTTCAAAGGGGTCCCTCGGGAACCCTTCAAAAGAAAGGGTTCTGCTTAAGGGACACTCTATTAGAAAGGCAATGATATTTTTTGTAAACGATTCTAGTATGAAGGAATCCTTCTAAAATATCTCTTTCAAGTAATTTGAAAGGAATAATACTCCCTCACAAGGGAAAAATTTCAGAATTCATCAAAAAAAGTACTCCCTTCTCAAAGGAAAGTTTCTAGATTCTTTCTCTACAAATTCATTTCAAAAGAAAAATTCTGCTAGGGGTCCTTGTTGTAGAATACAACTTTCTTTAAAATAAGCAATTTTCAACGAGGGATTCTTTGGCCACCAAATACACCTTTTTGAAAATCAAAGCAATATAGTAGCACCCCCATAGGATGGTACATGTTGAATACAAAGGCATATGACATCCTAAGGTGAACTTGAAGAAAGTGATGTTGTGGCTTGTGATACATGACATAATGTAATCATGGAAATTTTTTCACACATGCGAGGGACAACACATAGGCACCATAACATCATGAAACAAGAAAAGAAGAGAGAAATATGAAAAGGAAGCATAAGCAAAGATAAATAAATCAAGAGACATGGGGATACGATATTTTTGGGTTAGAACTACTCATAGATATAAATAGATAAATAGATAGATAGATATAATAATATTTATGAAATTTCATTAATCCCTTACTATATCAGATCATGAAGAAGGGTACACCAAAACAAAAACAAAAAATTGGGTCAATATGGAAGGGAAGCCTAAATTCCCCCAACACTTTGCATCATCCCCAATTGTTGACAATCAAGGCATGACAAAGAGAAGAATAATGTAACAAATAGAATATAATTTTATGACAAAAGGAACTCCTATATCCAATCACCTACAAGGATAACAAGGGTCCTCTAGGAATACATAAAACAAGCACGGGAGAAACACGACACACACACACAAATCTAATCTATAGATAAAGAAGATGTGCCCTCATAGTCCTCATCAACTAAGAGGTCATTGTTCTCCCAATCTAGATCATTATAAGGAGAGGTAAAATGAGCCTGCAAAGGTGAGATAGCAAGGGGAGGACCCTCAGACTCTCCTACTACAAGAGCTAAGGAAGAGGACCCCTCAAGGTCTTCTTCACTCAACTAATGTGAGGTAAACATCATTGATTTTGCAAAAATTTCCAACAAAGCCAGGACATCATCCACTGAGTTGAACATGCAATTGACAAGAGTGCCATGTGTCAACTAGGTGGATGACCAAGGAGGTTCTTGAGATCCACTACTGACCTTACCAAAAGACTCGAGAGTAGTGAACAACTTGGGAGATGTTGAGACAACCTCTGTCACTAGGAGGGCACAAGCCAAAGAAAAACCAACTTCCGAAGAATGTGATCCTTTCTTTTGACCCCCATTAGAAGCAAGGTCATCCTCCAACTTGCACTTCATCGAAGGATGTGAGATCCCCATAGAAGAAGTGGAAGGTGAGGAAGAAGTGGACAAAACCACAATGGACATTGGTATTTGACATATCCATAGGCTTAGGAAAAGGTGAGATTTCTAGAAGGGAAATCAAGAGAGGAGGCTCAATTGAGGGAGCAATGAACACTTTCACCCTTTTAGGGTGAGGGCCATCCACACTTGTGAGGCGATCCAAAAGAAATATTAAGGTGATGGGAACCAAAGCAAAAGGGGTAGAAGAGGAGGGAACAATAGGAGACATTGAAACATGAGATTTTGACTCCCCTTCCCCCTTATATAGAGCAGATTGAGGAGGATAAAGAGTCTCCTATTATACCATGGGAGTTTCCATAATAGCAATTCTCGGTGGAGGGAGTGACTCTTGGACAGAAATAGGAGGAAGAGATGTAGAAACGAAGGCAACAATCGATAGAGAAGAAAACTCAAGCACTTTGATGGCAAGCATTTTCCCATTCACTACCCTAGAGGCAAGAGAAATAGGAGGCCCCAGATGCCAAGACACAAAATGTGACTCCACAAGGACCCTTCCCCCTACTATATACGATGGGCTGAGGCACTATGGGTAAGACAAGAAGTTTGAACACTTGACGCTTGACATTCTACCAAGTGGGCACCATTGGACTCCCCATGACATGCATGGGGGTGGAATCTAATGGTGCTACAACATGACAAGAGGTGGAAGTAGGAAGAACTACAGAGGAAGGAGAAGGCTCCTAAGTGAAAGAAGACTTCCCCTTCCCTTTTTGAGAGGAGGAAGAGGTAGCCTATTGTTGCGCTATCAAAGAAGCCTTAACCAAAATAGCATAAGGGGAAGGAGGATAGGTCACTTTTGATGTTGTGACCCCATTCTTTTATTTTACATAAGTGCAATATAATAGGTCTATCCTTGGAGTAAGCAAACCAATAGTGGTAGGACAAAAGTTATCTAATGAATAGGCCCCACATGACACTAGGGGTTTGTACCCAGTGTCGTGCACAACGTCCACGAATCCCTCATGAGAGAATTTCAAATATTTATGGATCACCAAAGGGACTACATTCATGGAAACTAGCCAAGGAATTCCTAACTTCACTGTGAACAAGTTTTTCACTCTGGGATAATATCGAAAAGGGAATTCATAGTTCTAGGCCCAATCAAGAATGAAAGGGTGATGGAATCAAAGGAGGGATAGAAAGTGCATCATCTATACGTATCATGCTCTTAGATTCATCGTACCCATCCTTGTGTAGAAATTTTATTAGCATAATCTCCTCTATAATAACATTAACTCAACACATAGGATCAATGAGAACACTTGTCACGGTATTCTAATTGATACAAGAGGGAATGTACAGAGGAGAGGGTTCTCTATTCACATTCATAGGAAAGTCCTATGATGTACAGGTTATAACAGAAGACCCATTCATAGGTAGCACAGAATGGATGGGAAGATGCATAAAAGAAGCCATCTTCACATAAACCAAAAAGGACTTTCTCAGAAGACCCCAAAGGTTTTAACAATTAGATAGTGACCTATTCTAGAGTCTTCTTCACAACATTTAGGGACTCTTCTAACTAGATCGCTAGGGGTTGTAGGTTGGGATGCAAGGCTAGGTGCCTTGCAATGCACACACCTACAACACACCTAGAATATGAGAGAATATTCCTTCAACACTATGAAAAAAAACCAAAATAGTTCACGTCAGTTTCACCAAAATGTAGAGGGGGATCGACTGCTTAGGACCCTAGGTCATGGGAGGGTTTAGAAAAATAGGCTACCATGTTCTACCTCAAGCTTTTAACTATATGAAAAATGTGAAACATATGCACCTATGTGGTGTGTGCAAGATTCCATCATACCCTCCAATTTCAATCAGCTAAACACCTCTACTTCAACCATGTTCTCATCTTCAACATGTATCTGCACACACTTGCACTTAAATTTTCGTCAATAGTGTTAGCCCATAAACCAAAATTGAAGCATATGGAAATATAGCTCATAGTAATAAAATGATAACTATTTCTTTATTTCCTAAGCATCTTGATTAACCATCAATTTTAATTTTAATTTCAATTTCATATTCAAGCATAAAAAAATTGCATGTACTCTAAACCATATTTATCCACAATCATTACAAATACAAATAATATTCTTACGAAGTCTAGGCACCAACATATTACATGCAACTCTAGAAGGGTAGCGAATGCTTCCACTAGAAATTTATTTGGCCCAATCATTTGGTACTCAACCATCTTAGTGATCACCACACTATCTTTATTGGCTTCCCTTACACTTGATGTTACGAACTAGAAATTAGGTCCATCATCTGCAAGCTCAACTAAAAACAAGCAAGGTTCCATAGAGGCAAGATTCTATGAAATTATCTCTAAAAGACATAAGCACCCCAAAAATTGAGGCTTAACAATTTAAAGAAATCGAACATAGAGAATAGAAGCAAGATTCAAATCTTCACTATCATGACACTTACCAAAACAACCCAACAAGATCAAAAATTTATTATTGACAAGAAGATGAATGACCACTACAAGATTCAACCACTAAGATTTCACTTGAGTTATTCAATTCCTCAAATAGAACTACATCTATTTCTACTCTTAAGCTAGGATCACCTTTAAATGACCCAAGACAAACTTCCAAATATATCAAAATATCTTCAACTAGAAACTTAATAGGAGAATATGTACATAACATAATGTATTATACATACTATTAAGAATACATCTAGTTGGTGAGTTGATCACATATATCCATATACTAGAACACATATTCAAACACATTGCAAAATCAAATAGCCACATGTTTAAATTCACTCAAAGATCATAAAATTCCATAAACACTTCATGCAAGGATTTGAATTTACACTTTACTCAATTCCAAATACATGGATATTCTCATACACCAAAGTCATCAAAAGAATACAATAATTTGAAAAAATCTATTTATATTTCATTAAGTATAATATTCTTAATGCAATTTATTCTAATTAACATGAACACCAAAAATTAGCATGCTCCATCATCTACTCCTTTTACATTCTATCAGAGGTTCATTATTGTGAACAATGGAAATGGAAGCTTCCCATCTTGACTAAATGGGGTATAAGGAGAGAGATCCAATTTCACAATTGTCACACTCAATGCTACCTTAGAGATCTTCACCCAATAAAGGATGGAAAATATCTGACAATAAGGTATCCTACAATATGATTTCAAATTAGGAAAGGGGTTCACCACCAAGTGTAAAATCAAAAAAGACAATGAATTAGGAAACACAGTATGATATGCAAACTAATTCTAATTGACCTAAGAAAGTGAACAAAATGTAACAGAAAGCTATAAAACTAGAAATGTGCATTGGGAAACTAAAGAAGGCAAAATGGAGGTTTGGAATCTTTAAAAATCTATTATTAATGTTGAATAGGACTCATATGCCAAGTTGGGTGAATTGGTACAGTTTCAGGGAAAATGTGTGGAAACAAATTTTAGCCAAAAGGGTATCTAGATCCACAAAAATATCTGCCAGGCATGTATAGTGGGACTCATTTTCCAATATTGAAAAATCAGTCCACTTCTTCTTTTTTAGAAGTTTTGAACTGGATCCTATGCCTCTTGGTTTACTCTACTCTTTTTTACTGATTTCTAGGTCTAAATCTATAAATTTCCACCTATAGGCCTTCTCCAAGCTTCTCCAAGGCTTGATGACAACTTTAACAACTTGAAAAAATTTCTTCAACTTTTCTTCTTGACAAATCTGCAACCTAGCCTTGCAAATCACACACACGAAGGGGGGAAAATGTTGTGGGGTTAGTGAATAAGGGTTTGCCTTGGTCAAACCCTTGTTGGTAATTAAACCTTGAAATGAAAGAAAATATAGAAGGAGAATGATGAATGAACATAAGATAATGTTGCAACTCACTAGACCCTAGCGATAAGGTGTTGCAAACATATAAGTAATGGTTGCAATGGATGTAGACTTGGAATATAGCTTGATGTTGATAGATATTGAATGCAATGCTTCCTTGAATCACAAAATCCTACACCACAATTGTTAGCTCTAAAACAACATGATGCAAACAATATTTGACATAATGATTGACACTTGAAGAATGTTCTTAAATGCTTGATAACTTTCCCTTGAAATTCCTTGAATGCTCTTGTGAATTCTCAAATGCTCTTGTGAAATCTTGAATGCTTGATCAAATTTTCTAGGTATGAAAATGAATGAAATAACCTTGTATTTATACTCAATTACGAAATAATTCCCAAAATTACAACACTATAGGACGATCTCAGATCTTGGAGAATAAAATCCTACCAACGATTTAAATTAAATTTGAAAATTTGAGTCAAATGGGACTCATTCGCCACCTTGGGTGAATGGATCCCACCTAAGAATAATCATTCACCAAGAATGGTGAATGAGTCCCACCTTAGGAATTTGAGGTGGGTTTTTAGGATTTTGATGTTTTAAATTCCTTTTGTCAGGATTATCCTAAAAAATACATATAAATAAGGCCTTTGGATCCAAAATGGGGCCAATTAAAGAATAAGAAAGCCCAATTATTGATGATAAGCCTAGAGAAATGTGAAAGTGTGTTAAAACACTTTACAACACTCCAAATAAGGTAAGATTAATGTTGATTTTTAGATAAAATTGTGCTTATTATGCTTAGTTATTTGATAAAACCCTAAAAAAGTGAAAGTGTGTTACAAAACTTAACAACACTTTTGCAAGGAACCATTAAAATTCCATCAGTTCACAAGGGCCCAAGACCTAATGTGAATGTTTCATCCACATTGCAACACTGAATCAAGGTAATATTAAGTCAGAATCACAAGGAGGGCCAAAATGAGTCAAAAAAAGTAGAACGGTTACTTTTTTGGTGAGCACAATTATGAACATGGTAGGGAACAACACATTTCACAAAATAGGATCAACAATTTCAAACATTTGGAATATCCACCAAAAAGATAAAAATACAACCCCAAAGGAAAAATTGTCAATTCCAATAATAAATCATTGAATGTGCAAAATAAAACAATAAGTCAAATGTGGGCAAGGGCCACAAAATGGATAGATGAAAATTTTGGTGACTACTTCGTTCATGAATCAAATTAAAAAATTGATCAATCCATGAGTAAAAATGAGAGAGTTCATCAATAATCAGAATAAAGCATCAATTTTGGAAACATGAATACACGTACTATGTGACTAAGGTTAGTCACCTTTGAGGGAGTGATAGCTATACAACACTTTGGGGCAATACTTCCAAGGCATATCAGAGAAAGAACGATCAAACATAATACAAACATAATGCATCAATTCCACTCAACTGCACCAAATGAGAACCACACTAACTCATACACTTCATCTCAACATGATCACATTATGATGCATGAAGGTGTATGCAAGGTCTACCATGAATTTTATCCATTAACGATAGGGATTTTATCCATGTACCATTTCTACAAAGAGTTTACAATTACAATTACATGCAAACATTACTCACCTCATACATCACTACCATAAGGTAAAAATAAATGATATCTAAGTCCTTCACCAGAAATATTAAAATTTAAGTTCCAAGAAAATTTAGTGTAATTTGGGAACAATATGCATCACTTCTTTCAACAATTAATCATGAAGTTCATGCAAGATGAAAATAATTCCAAATACCCATATAGGTTCTTATGAAAATTCTAAGGACAACATGATTTGGATACATAGCTTGTCATTGACCCAAATGTTCTCTCATGATAATGCAACATTCCATCTATGCACTAAAATAATCCTTTAACACATATGATGATACCTAACTAAGAATACAATGCATAATCCATCATAGGCAACATTATCAGAAAAAGAAATTTTACAATTCAAGCATAGTCATAGTGTTTTCAATGCATAAGTCACGTAAGGAATTTTAGATTACTCTATCATGAGTCAAAGCATTACACCAATTCCAATCAATGAATCAATATACATACATCCAAGAGAACACACAATATAATCAAGACCACTCAAGGGTTTCCATGCATTCATACTTATCATCAATCAAAACATCAAAGTGGAAATCACACAAGAAATCACTTCTTGGAATAATCAAGGGTCTAATTAACGCTCACCAAAAAGGAATTTCTCAACTATATTATATCAAATAAAAAGGAAACAATACTGGTTACCAACAAAACAAACATACATTCAAAGACCCACCCAAACCTCTCACACAGAAGCAACACAACAAAGAGGGATCGTTCGCACCAATGAAACTATTTAGGGGTATTTTTCCATCCCCATCAAATGCATAAAATATAAGAGGTAATATTCTTCATCAAATACCCGATATGGGTTGATTCACAATGAACTTACTAAATTCCACTCAAGGAACCCATGCAAAGAGTCAAACACTGACTCACCAAAACAAGTACTTGCACAATCATATACCAAGTACTAAAACCACATGGATAAAGCATAACTTAGATATCCCAATGTTACCATAGTGGCTAAGAAATGATTTGGATGAGGTTTGGCATAGCAAGCCAAGGCCCTAGTATTTAACCTAGAGCTCTGATACCAAATGTAAAGAATGGATCACAAATATCAATAAATAAAACATTATTAGACAGAAATAATTTTATTTACAATTCAAGAGGATTATCCTCATTAAATTCCATTTCATCACTTTAATTTACATTCATACATAGGACATACATACAAAAAATGACTTAGGTAGTCTAATGAAAACAAGTAAAAAATGATATAATGGAAGTACAAAATGTAAGATAGGGGTTAGTTTCAAGTCCTAAATAGCATATATCATAATAGCAACTACTCTATTTAAATCTAAGCCAAGAACCCAAATATAATCAAGAAATAACAAAGAAGGAAAGGAGATCAAACAACAATCAAAGTTATACCAAACTCCTTTCTCAAACTTGATTCACCTTTCTTGCACCTCCTCAAAAAAACCTTTTGCAAGTAGCTCTCAAATTTTGTTATGTGCAAACATCTACAAATGATAAGCAAGAATGTTGGAGATATGTGGTTGTAAAGACCCAATGATGGAGACAACCTTCTTGTATAGAAAACAATTCAAATGGACAGATGGGATTGATCTTCTAGAAAGATGTCAAGATCGATGGTAGAGGATTTATGCACCACAAAGTATTGGACTAGGGATAGCTAAGGATAGATGGTCAAGATTCTTTGAAGACCAAAAGCAATCAATGGCCAAGATTTGAAAGGGGATAGTGGAGAGAAAGTAGAGGAATAAATAATAAAATTATTTAATTCATGAGAAGAGAATCTTTGACCACATTTTAAAATTGGTAGAAGATAATGGAGGAATAAATAATCATTTTAGATTGTTTATTTATGAAGGGAAAATGAATATTTAATTTAAAAGTCATTATGTAGCTATTTAAATTAAATATAGAAACAAATGGAAAAAGGGAATCAAATAATTAGGTTAGATTAATTATTTAATTAGAGTGAAAGTGGTGAGAGATAGTTAAATAATTTAAATAATTATTTAACCAAAGAAGGACAAAAAGAATTAATGAATAGAAAAATAATTAAAAATAATTATTTAACTATAGGCGGTGGTGGTGGTGGCATTGTTAGTGGAGGTGTGGAGTATAGCAGAAGGGCAGGACAATGGGCGTGGGGCTGTGGAGACAAGACATTTTTAATGTCTACTTTCCCCTCTTGACGCAATGTGATTTGATCATTGTGTCGAAAGAATAATGGAAAATAAACTGAGACCGGTTGTATGTCATCAAAGAAGGCAAGATAGATCCATGCCCCCTAAAAAAAAATTGGAAAATTTTGGGAATTTTTGAAAAAATTGTGAATTTTTTTTGACAAGATGATAGAAGATCCAAGACATCAACAAAAATTGATTAGGGCTTACAAGGACAGGAGGAATTGGTTCAGACCTCAAGATTTGATACTGCCAGAACACAAGGTTGAAAACTCCCACTTTAGAAGAATATAAATGGGCCTAGTGTTGCTAAAAGTAGTCATTTGTGCATTTGTAGTTAAGTGAATAGTGAGAGTGAGTGCAAAGCCTCCTATGGAGCTACTATCAAAAACATTTCAATTCCACACACAACACATCATGGATACCGAATTCGAACATACAGGTGGCCAAAGGGCCTAGGGGACACAGTAAGTGCTCTAACTTTGCTTTGTGATTTTTTAATTTTGGGTAGATTTAGAGCTCCAAAAGTTAGCAAGAAGATGTGGTTAACCATGTTAGCTGCATTTGCTATCACGTGAGCTGCATGTGGCTATGGTTCACCACAAGTGACACGGTTTGACGCAATTGATCAAGGTTAGACACAACTAAATTTTTTGAGTCACATTTACAAAATGTGACGCAATTACTAGTTAAAGCAACACATGTGTGCATTTTGGCCTGCATGTGCAATTTTGCAATGCAATTGTGGTGTGGAATGTCACATTTTCTTAAAAGCTCACATTTGAGATTTGGTTTGATGCATTTGAAATTTAAGTTGCAAATGAGAGACAGTTTGAAATAATTAACAATAAAAAAAAATTCCCTTATTTTTGATGAAATTTTCTTTGATGTCAAGGTCAAATAGGTTTATAGAGGCTTTTAGATTGATATAGTGCACTTGCATGTGATCATAGATATCACGAGACCTGATCCTGACCCATGAGCACTTCCCTTCGAGTTTCAAGTTGTAGCAATAGAGGACTGATGCCCAAAGGGAGAGACTACTTTCCCTAAGGCTATATCATGTGACATTCATGCCCATGATTTAGGCAAACAAGGGACTGTTGACCGCACTTTTTGAGCTATGGCATTCAAATACCAACTCCTTTCACTTGCCAATAGGGGAGGCTACTATGACTCTAGAGGATGTGTAGTGCATCCTGAGATTTTTGATTCAAGGAGGGTGTGTGGCATACGACCCAGAGTGGGGATATGCTATGATTATAGTGACATTCAAGTATGAAGATGAGGCAGAGCTAGGTATGGAGGAGTATGAGATCCCTTGTGATACTTTGGTAGAGGGATATGAGCTATTCACTATTGTTCTTTGTAGCACCATTGGTGGAGTGGTATTCCTCGATCAATGTGGGCATGGATTTCCAATCGGTTGGGGAGAGATGCTAGTCAGTATGCTGACTTAGGATGTTGTGCATACATGGGGTCATGTATGTTGGTGATGTTGTACTTCCAACTACACATTGTGGCCTATAGGGGTGGTCAGAGTATTAGATGTGGGGTGATACTCCTAATGGTTTGGGCTTGGGAGCATATTACAGTATGCAGACCACTAGTTCAAAGAGAGCTCGAAGAGGGGTTGCCATTTGTGTATATATATGGGGGTCCTATTTCTCAAACATGTATTGATGACATTAGCTATTGGCATCATGTTATTGATTTTTTGGATGCATTTACATGGAAACCTTACAAGGGTGGACTGACTTTTTATGATGATGATGATCACCTGCCATTTTGTCAATAGCCTCCATATTTGATTGGAAGGATTGTTCAGAGCCAACATATTATAGAGAGGTACCTCCCCAAGAGGGTGAGATGACAGTTTGGTGAGCAATAGGGAGACCTATTTGTTTTGTAGAGTTTTCCTAATCTAGCTAGGAGATACAATCTTGGGGACCAATGATTCTTATGACCACCGAGAAGTAGGATATAGATGTCTTATAGCCCATGCAATGGGATTGGGTAGGAGACCAGTAGATGTAGGTACCACACACGAGTATGACACCTGGTGGAAAAATCATAGGCCCATTCCATTGATGGATCCAGATCAACCTTCACCAGTAGGCAGATGATAGAGGGGTCTAAGGAGAGGAGCATGGGGTAGAGGCTAGGGGGAGGATGGGGGTCATGGAGGATATGATAGTGTAAATAGAGGAGGAGGAGGAGGAGGAGGAGGTTGAGGAGATAGGGGAAGAGATGGTCAGTGAGGTATAGATATGGGAGGCTAGGATAGATGAGGGAGAGATGGGAGAGGGAGGGATGGACGACCACTTCATCCACCTCAACCACTAAGGACAGATGGGGGTAGAAAAATGGAAAAGGCTCCTCGACAGGAGGGAGAGTTCAAAGAAAAGGCTATAGTAGAGGAGAGATAGCTAGGGGGAGATGAGATGGTGATGGAAATCAGTGTAGATGTCAATGTAGGAGAGGTGAGGAGGCATGAGGAGATGGGGGAGGCTAAGAAGGAGGTGGAAAGAGAGAGGGTGCTCTTGGAGGAGGGGTTGGAGGATATCCCAGTCATAGAGAGTAGGGATGGGGAGGAGTACTAGCCTGTTGATGACCAGGTCACACAACTTCAAGAAGAGATCTAGTAGCTATGAGTGAAGAAGGACTCATTCATTAGTAGGGTAGTGTGGTCAGAGTATATCTCATCAAATTTTATGTATAGAGGTAGCATGGATACTGTGGAGATACTTTGAGAGCTTATGAGAGCTATCTCAATAGATAGATATTACAGAGATCTATATGAAAGAGTGGTACCACTAGATCACAAAGAGCCAAGCTACTCAGATTGAGAGTGGGTCATAGGGTATATCACACAATAGGAGGTCCCAAAGTAGCAGTGGGACATCTAGGCCACAAAACTCTTCATATCATAGGCCATTAGGGTAGCATCAGCCTCAAGATGACAGGGGACCACCCATAGGTCCTTCTCCTTCAGGTGACAAGGGGAGCACAAGCTAGACCTCATTTCCATTATTGTTGTAGACACTAATATACATGTATTTTGACTAAGCCTATGAAATCCATTTTGAGATTATCTAGATATTGTACTATGACACTGATCATTTTTGGTATATATGTGATATGTATGCTTTAAGTGGTGACCATGTGATGGGTTATTTATTATGCATGATTATATGTGATGGTTTATGTGATGATGTACTTATGTTTATGTGGTTCATGATATGCATTTTTTATTTCCTATTGATGCGTTATGGATTTATGATGATGCTTTGATTTTATGCTTTTATGGATGAATGCATGTAATGTGTATGATGATTGAATGTGATCTCCTTCTATTTCAATTTTTATGTAAAAAATGATCTTAATTTAGTTATGATATCTGTTTGTATGCACATGGGATGCTTATTTTATGATGTTATGAAGGTTTGATGATTATGGAATGATGCTATGTATAATGAAATGTGAATGCAATGATGCAATGATATGCATATGAATGGTCTTATGGATGTATGTAATGATGTAATAAAATGTATATGAATGATCCTATGTATGTGTGCATATATATATTTTTCTCTTTCTTTTTCTAATGAAATATGGATGATCTAATCTGATTATGATGAAGTTTATGATGTATTATAATGTATGCAGCTAACATGATCATGTATGAAGGATATTTTGGTGTGTTCATAGGATTCCATTAGGATAATCATAGAGATAGAAAGGTGGAAGTGAAAAAGAGATTTGGGTGTTAGGATGGAGAAAAGAAAACGAATTGTGAAGTCGGGAGGGAAATGACAAAGGATGAAAATTTGTACTTTTATGTTTATCATCATGGAGTGCCAAAACTATAAAAAAATGGAGCACAAACACCATGGTATGACATAGACCAAGGTGTGCAAGGTTACCATTTGTAAGAGACATGTAGTCAAAAGACAATGCCCAAAGACAAGGAATGCCATGACTCATAATAAGGACCCAAGTGCCCCAGTCTTTCTGTCAATACATACCACAAACAATAAGCAAAGAAAAGAGATAATGATCCATCATTTCTCCTCTAAATCCATCATGGGACATCCTCGAGGTGCATAGTAATATGACCAAAGATAAATAAAAAAGACAAGACAAAATTAGACCAACAAAGCCAATAACCATTTAGGTCATTTTCTAGAGAGATAATGTTTACTGATAGGATTGATGGGGTTGATTGATTGATTGATTGTTTCTAGTTTCAGGATAGACATATCCTATTTAAGGCAGATGACTGAGTTGACCAATTGATTGATTGATTAAATGACCAAGGTCAATTAAGCGACTGATTGACCAATATGACAAGACCAGTCGTAATTAACTAATTGATAAGTTTGACCAGTTGATGAGATTGATTGATAACACTTGGTTTCAGAAAGGACACATCCTGTATAAGGAAAATGATGGGTTTGACACATTTGGTTAATTGATCAATGAGATCACCACACCTAGATATCAAGAAATATGTATAATTTATAAGGTGAAAGATAAGATTGACCAATGATAATGTCTAATCTCAAGAAGGACACATCTTGATAGAAGATAAGTGATAGGTCCAAATGAGACAAATGACATAATTCCCCATTCGATATAAGACCAATGACTTAGGTGGTGATGATGATTAGGAAATTGATCGATTGAAGATTAAAGACTTGTTGGATATGCTTATTTGTTGATTTGTGATTGGGTTTGAATAATGATTGCTCAAAGAAAAAGGGCATGACCATACTCGACAAACCCTAAAGGAAAACCTAGGGCCTCGATGGCTCCTCAATTGATTGTCTTTCCTATGTTATACACGCAGAGGCCTCATAGTTTGACTGACACTGACAAAAATTGATGACTCAACAAAATCCCAAGGAAAAACCTAATGTATCAGCGGCTCATCAATTGATGGCCTTGCTTATGTAGCAATGTGTAGAGACAACGTAGTTTGACTAGACTAACATAGACCGACTTTGACTCCAACTCTATTTTGGAGTTTTTGATGTTTTATGATTTTTTGGATTTTGAAGTTTTATGATTGTTTTTGGATTTTGATGTTTTATGATTTTTTTGGATTTTGATGATTTTCTGATTTTTTTTGGATTTTGATGATTTTTTATTTTTTTTGGAT
>VDFB02118931.1:0-16526 GCA_007258455.2 Sequoia sempervirens
TATCCAGTGGGAAAATACAGAAAAGTAAGAGCAGAAGAGAGAATGCTGACAGTACTACTGTTCAGCTTACAAAATATAGGAAGTGTCTGCAAGAACAAGGATTAGAAGCTCTTCAATTGTTGCAATAGTAAATGTGACCTCCACCAAGCGTAGTAAGACTTCCTAACACTAACCCTTCACCAAAAATGCACTTTCCAAAATCTGATATGACAGAACAGCAACTTGAAATGCATAACCAGCAACCCTAGAACCCACTAAAATACTCACAATTCACTCAATACTTGTCGGAATGACATGAGACTTGATGCAAATGAAAGCTAGGATGATGACAATGAGATCCAAGTTGAGAAATGACCCACTAAATGCAGTATTATTTTTGTGCACACTTTCCAAGACAGCCCCAGAATGGTGCAGCCAAGAAGATGGGCGATTTTTAATTATAAAATTCTAGACACCTTTAAAAAATCTAGAAACTCCCAAGAAGGGTCGCTCCAAGCTGGAAAACACAATGGAAAACTACCCAGAATGATAATATTTTTATTTCCAAAGATATGAGCAATTCATACATTCAGCAATGCTATTCAGCAACTTCAAAATGAGACAAAAAATGCAAAACTAGAACTCCAAAATGCAAGATACTCAGCTGAAATGCAAGACAAACCTATTACAAACTATCTCTCAACTAGTTGCTATCTTTCAAGCAAGAAGATGAACCAAGCTAGGAGGCATTCATTCCTTGAAGCAGTCCCAGCACCATTTCGGCAGCATAACAATATTCAAGTCAGAAGATGATAAAATGAAGACCCAAAGCTCCCTTTTATAATTTTGAGAAGACACCTCTAGAAGCTTCCAGAAGGTGTGCCCCACTCTCCAAGATGATTTTAGGGTTTTGACTTGACCAAGTCTCCCTTCAAGATGGCGTCCTTTTTCATAAAGGCAATTTTCTTTTAATTTAAAATTATATTCTCTCCAAAAGTTGTCGTCCCACCTCCAAGAGCAATATTTGACTTAAGAAATATTAAAACTTTCCCTGATGATGCGTCCACCCATGAGGTCCCCCTTTTTAGAACAACTTAAAGTCATGAAGCTAGGCCAAGGGGTTATAACATTATAACATAACATTATTTTAATTAAAATACTTATCTCTCCAGAAAATGCATCAAAAGGCCAAAACAATAGTACCAACTAAACTGCCAGAAGAGGAAAGCCTGTTGAGCTGATGCTGACTGGACGAAGTTGCTCAGAATGCAATGCATGCGACACCATTGCGAAGCTTTTTGAAAACCCAAAAAGAATCCGCAATCCAAAATCCCAAACTCCGAGATGTAGCTATCATAACTTACTAAAAATAGTAAGGCCGGAAAGTTTGCCCGATGCAGTTGCATGTCATACCTCTGCGAAGCTCTCTGAAAACCCAGAAGGAATCCATAATCCAAACAGCCAAACTCCAACATGCAAACCCCCAAATCTTCAAAAGAACCCACCAAGTAGCCGAAAACCCTAATTCTGCTTCTGACTAGTTGGCAGCACTCCAGGGATAGGCCATCAATCACAGAACAGTGTAGTGCTAAAAATGGGGACATTACAAAAATCAATGAATCTAGCCAGCACAACTTCAACCTCCTGAACTGAGATAGGCGGAATATGATCAAGCTGAAATTCTTACACTATAACTGCCTATCCATGTCGTGTACAAGACTTCCTCCAAGCAACTAAAGCATCCTGAGTATTTGGAAATTTTGACCTTCTAGAATTTCAAGAAGATTCATCTCCACTAGGCGTATTTCACTGGCATTTTTAAATCATCATTTGAAAATATTAAATTCAATGGTTCCCCCTTAAGAAATTCATTTTACCAGCTGAGTCATTGACACTTTTGATTTCATCCATCTCTGACTTGAGAAGATTATTCTCACGAAGAATTTGATCAAAATCATCTAGGCATTTAACTTCAAATTCACCAGTCAAGGCACTTTATTTTCAAAAAAAAATCTTCTTGCCATAGAAAATTTTAGATTTTCCTTAGAAAATTCCATTATTCAGGCACCCATCAAAATCTTCATCTCAAAATCCTTGGCGAAGTGTGGAAAATTTTAAAATCCATTCCTTCTCGAAGATGTCTAGTACCCAGAAGAAAATTCCCTTCAGAAAGCATCAAACTCATGGGTCTACAAACGAAGGGGTTCATTTAATTTTTGAATTTTATACCTTAGAAAAATATTATGCCATCAAATTTATCTTCATTCTTCATCTCTGGGCGTATTTTCCTTGCTTTACCTTGACAACTTTCTTATTCGACCTCGTGAAGCTGGAGCAGTCTGATGTATCTATTACCAATTCATACATGCCTCAGAAAATTTTATCAACTTCTCTCAAGCTTAGGCGTATTTTCATCTAGGGAAGGTGGAATTTTGCGCCTTAGAAAAATTTCATCATCACTATGAACATGGGTGCATATGAGGGGTCTAGAAGGATTTTCAATTTTGCCTTAGATATTTTCCTCCCATTCATCTCCAGTCATGGCGCATCTAGAGGCTCAAGGAGGAATTCAAACTTGCCTTAGTAACTTTATCACCACCACTTCTCTCCTTGGGCGCATTTGAGGTAGGGAACAGGAATATCTTCATGACTTAAACATTTTCCACCTTGAGATGAGGGCGCATTTCATGGGTCAAGCAGGAACTTGTCATGACTTAACTCATTTTCCTCACCTCCCTTCATGACAGGGCGCATTTAGGGGGTCCTGCAAGAATTAACAATGCCTTAGAAAATTTCTTCCAATCTAGCTTCTTCTCCTTGAGGGCGCATTTGAGGGGGTGAGCAGGAATTTTAACACTTGGAAACTTTTCAATCCTTCAGCCAGCTTTACCTTGGCCGCATTTCACAGGGGGTGAAGGAATTTCCTCAGACATAGGCATTTTTATAGCTTGCTCGCCCCTATTTACTCTATTTAGTAAGTTTCTAGTTTTTGATCTTCTGAAGCTTGGATTGATCTAAAATTTTAACCATAGGATCCTCATGACCTAGTTGATATGTTCACATTCCCATCTCGTGCTGACTTGCTATTTATAGCATGTTTTTGGAGGTGATTTACTATTTATAGTAACCGCTTGATTTCAGGACTTCTGCAACTCTGTTTAACTTGAAATCTGACTGATGTGATCCTCATGGGTAGGCTGGCCTGTTCACACTAGTGTCTCGCGCTGACCTGCTATTTATAGCCTATTTTTGGAGTGCCTTACTATAAATAGTAAGTGCTCAGATTGCCTTCAAATTTCACCAGTGGAATCCTTGAAAGATACTGATCACAGTGGGATACTTCAGTTTTTGGAGATTTTGGCATTTGACCCCTTATTTTAGGTCCCGAAGCTAGAAACCCTAATTTGACTTGCATGTTGCTCAAATGATCTTCGTTTGACTCCGTTTCTGCTGCACTTTGCTCTGTTCGTTTGTGATACTGAAGTGTTGGGGGGGGGCTACCAGAGTGAATCTACTAAAAATAGTAAGTCCCTGAAAAAGTAACCAACTCTGTTTGCATGTCATATCACTGCGTAGCTTTGGAAAAACCCATAAAGAATAACCTGACATGCAATGAAAAATCCTGCATGCAAACCCTAAAAATAGCCTTTGAAGATAGCTCTTGAAAAAGTTCATAATCCTGGTTTGCATGTTACATCACTGCGAAACTCCCGAAAAACCCACAAAGAATATCCAGACATGCGTTGAAAATTCCAACATGCAAACCCTAAAAATAGCCTCTGAAGTGGAGACTGCTGAAAGTTATCATCTCATCTTGCATGTTATACCATTGCGTAGGTCTCGAAAAACCCAGAAATATTCTCTAGACATGCACTGAAAAACTTCACATGCAAACCCTAAAATCTGCTTCTGAAGGTGATACTTGCTAAAAATAGCAAGTTGTCAGATCTGGCTCAAAATTTGTTGGCAAGCAGTTTAAAGTGTCCTGGATGCAATGCAACGATTAGAATTTCAAAAGTGCTAAGAAAATGCCCTGAATTGAACACTTACTAAAAATAGTAAGTTGTCAGAATTCAATGAAACTTTGTTGGGAACCTGTTGGAGGCTTACTGAATGTAGTGTCAAGCTCAAACTTCAATTCACTCACTCCATTTAACTTCAAATTGACCAGAAGAAAGCAAAACCCTAATTCTCAGACTTAGCCAAAATTCCACGTTTAAGCTCAAAGACGGGCACATCCCCGGAAAGGCAGACAGCAGAAAGAGACAGAAAGAGAGAGAGAGAGAGACAAAACCAAAACCAAAAGACGAGGAACGAAGCAAAAATTAGGGGGGTCCCCAGTTTAAATGGGGTGATGTGTGAAAAGGTCACAACAGGTCTTTACATGTTATTAAATCCCAAAAATTGTTGCAATGCTTGAGGAAGTGTGCTCTCTAGATGAAAATTAAATTCAAGAAATCTGCAGCTCAATCAATCATCCCATAACCAATATTTTCTAACTTGAAATATTTAGTTTGTTTCAATTTATGAGCTAGAAAATGTTATTATGTACATCAGAAAGGTTAAATTATCTTAGACTAAACACATGAATATTGCTAAGATTATTACACTAAAATATACATTTTATTTTTAAATAAGAAATATCTAGCTTTAATTTGAGATCTTAAGACACCATGAGGGAAAGACATTTAAGTTACAAGTGTTCTTACCCTACACAATGATCACCAACAATTAGTGTGTGTGTCATAGTATGAAGTAATGCCATGTGACCATCTGTATGACCCTGCAAAAGATAAATATTAGTAATATAAATTTAGTAGTTTCTATTAAAAACATTATAAATTATCTAAAGTTAAACCTGCTAAAAATAAAACTTATTATGAGCAATAAAGTTAAGGTTTAGTAGATGCCAATTGTGGAACCCCAAAAATTTAAAAGAACAACTACAGTGATGCATCATTCTTCAAATAGCCTTGATAATTTTACATCACAATCCAGGTTTCACTCTGAGAAAAATAAGTTGTGTAAACATAGTTAGAATCAATGAGTTAATGCATAGCTCTATGCCTTACTCTTGTAGACCCTACAAAACTCATCTTTTGAATGTCGTTTTATTGTGCCTTGTTGAGGTCATCTATTAAGGTATTGTGCCTTATTGTGGATATGAAAAATGAAGATTTTGTTTTAGTTATTGCCATGTTTGTCACATGTCCCATCCATACGTAAGGTTGATCATCAAAGTTTTTTTGTCTGCTGATTAGGTCATGTATAGGAACAGTAAGCATTAAAGGACAATATAAGATAATAAGAGGAAAGAAGTTGGACTAAGGGTTCATGCAAGCAAATAAAGCATGATTGAAATGCTTCATGGAAGAAGGCAGAAGTTAAGTGCAAAAGTTAGCATGAAGGCGCACCTAGAGCAGTTATAAAGTTTTTAAGGTGAAAGATATGCCCAAAAATAGGGGCCCAAATTTGATATAGGTTGCTAGTTAGTGACAAAGATGGTCATAGAGTGCACTAGTCATGCATACTTGTGCTTTAGATAATAAGGGCGGTAGAAATAGACATTTCAATAGTGGAAACATGGATGTTAAGTGGCAAAGACAGCCCAAAGAGGCACCTAAGGGCATGACAATGCCTTAAAGTGGATGATATGACTGAAAAAGTGCCTGATTTACATATGAAAAATGTAATTGACAAAGACTACATATAAGGGCACTTAAAGTCAAATTGAAAAATATTTAACAAAGTGATCTTGCATCAATCAATGAGCACTTGGGTGGCATATGCATAGCCAATGATGGAAAATATCAAAAATATAATTTTTTTGTATTTTCTATGTCCTAGTAATTTGTATTTTTGGAGGCCTTTAGAGCGGAATTTGGCCCAACGACTTCCATCGGTTTCTTAGAATGGTTGTCATACGTTGCATTCCAAGAAACTCAAACTAGTTGTATTTGAGATGTTTCCAACAGTTCCAAGAAGTTTGAATTTCACCCAATTGGGTAGAAGCTATGACCCTACAAGTTCAGGTACTAAAATAAATAAGGTTTTTCTGAAAATTTCAGTTTAGCTAGTTATTTAATCCCTGTTGGAACTCAATTTTGTCCTATCAAACTTGACTTGAGTTCCTTCCCTTTGTGTGCCTATGTGGCATGATCCTTCGTCAATAACCGATCTGAGAAGTTTGTATGTGGGTCATCATGTCATATTGTGCTCTTGGTTGTGTTGTATTCTCTTCTCTTCAGCTTGTTCCCCAAATTCAAAATAAAAAAATTGGCTAAGTCCCAAACGTTCCAAGTGGAGTGGGAACCTCCAACAAGGCAAAAAAGAAAGCGAAAGAAAGAAAGGAACGTGAAGGGGGATGTGGTCGAGGGTTCCTAAAGACCCACCGAACCGTGGTTCTAGTTCTGTTGGTGTACGTTTATCATCCACGGGCACCGAGAATGCATGTCCAGAGACACTCTATCCTCTCTTGAAAAACCACCGCGTATGCTAAGATTGCAAGAAGATCATATTGGCGATTCCAAGGTTTCTTTAGTCAAGTCTTGACGTGTGGATAAGTTCAATGGGCGTTGTGATTTGCTGGTAATAAACAAGGGGACTTATGTTAAAGAAACTTTCACAAGTTTAGGACTTAGGGAATTTATCATTAAAGGCTTTCTCTTCGGTCGGGACTTCAAGTTGGATCTCAAAAAAATGGCAAAAGGATAAGGGTTCAGAGAATCTATTCTATGCCTAAGAATTCAAGAGACAATAAGATTCGGTGAAGGGAATAAACCACACTTTGTTTTGCCTCCTACAGGACAACATACGCAAAGTGGGTGTAATCTTCTAGGGGTGTGATAATAATTTTCAAACCTCAAATGGGGCTGAAGTTAAGCTTCCACGATTACAAGCTCAGGCTAACTTTACGCATCGAATGCAAATCATCCATTCGAAGAAAGTATGAGCATGACTTCACCATTGAATCAGTACTATCAATCTCTCATTCACTTAACCAACTTTTCAAAGCAAATTCTACTTAATCTAGTTCTAACTTTAATCTGTAGGAAGAAGATATGCAGCCTTGTACTATTTGACAATAAAGAAGTTGTTCAAAGCAAATCATGCATAAGAACTTTTATTATTGAAATAGTCTCAATGCAACAATCTCATACTCTGTATACACAAATGAAAGTGAAGCATGGAGTTTATATAGAGTTTCAAAATGAAATGAAGGGCCGAGATTAAAACAAGATTAACAGCCAAGATTATTACAACCAAACCCTAATTAGGGTTTCCCAAAATAACAAGAGTTATCCATCAGTAAACTATCAGTAGAGAGGCAGTTAAAGCTATATTCTAGGAGAGGCGTCCTTATCCTTCCGAGCAGCATTGCGTTCGACGAATCTGGACACTACTGCAATGACCTCCTCCATCGTGACAGGTGGCAGCATGCTGATCCGGAATTCAAGCTCATCCAAGTTCTCTGCACATTTGGCAAAGGTATTCGCCCATTCTGCTTCCTGCTTCCTAAAGTCATTCTGGATGGCCGAAAGACTTGTCACTCTCGCAAAATCTTTTCTTAGAAGTGGTCCAGTATTCGAGAAGAAAACTTCTTGAACCCTTCGTTTTAGCTCCTCCAGCTGCATATCCTTTTTCTTGGACAATCTCTTGATCAAACATTTCTGCAACTGTCATGTGAATTTTCTCTCGGATATCCTTTACCTACTCCTTGATTCTAAGTCCATCCACTTTTGCCTTCTCCAAAACTTCCCTACGTATAGTTACTGCCCAAAACCAGTGATTGAAATCATATGCTGCTCCTGCAACAACCACCTTTCTGTCGACCAACTCCTCTCTTGGAGTGCTCTTCAATAGCCTGAGGCATGGAATAAGCCTCTCCTGCATATCCGGAATACCTTCCCATGTTTCCGCCATATCCATAAGTCTGGAAAGAAAGCATGATGTTTGCCCATAAGCAAGCGCCAGTTTCTCCATGAACAATGCCGCTTTTGTGCCTTCACTTGCCATCCAGTCCTGAGCTTCCTTGGTCGTCACCATTTCGTACTCGACATCCTTGGTCACTTCCTGCGATGCATTGAGGAGAGGAGGAACAATTGCATTACCCTGATCAAGTGGCTGGGTCAAATGTTGTATATATTCCTTGAGACGTTCAACCTCCTTCTTATACTCCTTCTTAGCCACTTCCTTTTCCAGTCTCGCTTTGATGGTCGAGACGGAATTATCTAATTCCTCCACCTCTTGACCTTTCGAGGTTGGGCCAAGGTCAACAGTGGTGATGGCATACTCCTGAGGGGTGATCTCGTCTAGTGGTTTGTCCACCGTGGGTACTGCAATGTGTACGAAACGGTTGCCTGTCTCGCTCCTTTGAATGGTGGAGAATTTCTTGGCAGGCTTCTTGATTGCAACTTGCTCCAATCTTGCCAAGAAATCGGCAGTATCATCCTCCTCTTCTTGAGCTTCTACAGGTACCTGGATCTTCATCCTTTCAATCAGCCACTCTGGAATGGTCGGCTGTTCAATCCCATCCTCGACCTGAACCTCTTCTTCATTCGGAACATCCACAACCCCTCTGAGAGCGGAAATCATTCCCTCCTTGAAGTCATTATTTCGGACTTCTATCTCATTGTCTGAACCTAAGATTTCCGTGCCCGTAGGTGACAAGGGCTCCTCGTCATCCAGCTGAATAGGTTCATTATTCACTTCCTGAACTGCAGGAGGTTCAAGCATTTCTACCAAGGACTCGTCTATAGTAGCCACCAACTCGTCAATATTCCAGGATGCTGCTGAACGAGAAGGTTCTCCCTTATGCCTCTGGAAGCAGGCTCTGTACTTGGGACTATTTCCTTCCTTTTTTCTCCGATCCCGACCAAGTCTTGATGGGATGCACCGGCATTAGAAGAATATGATTCTGACTCGCTCAGTAGGTCATATGTGAGCGTGATTCCTCTCTGTCTCAATTCTTGGGCATGATAGTCAACCCACCACTGAGAATATTTAGTCACTGGCCTCATTAAGGTTGCCAGGTCTGCATGCTCAGGTTCTGACCATTTCACTGGAGGAAGAGGTCGGCTTTCCTCGAAGCGTGGCTGGACGTGGTTTCCATCATCTTGTAACTGATCAGGCACCTGACAAAACTCAATTGCCCTTATGAAATCTAGTGGCATCCTGGACCACATTTTCCGTCTGACTTCATACTCATCGGCAGCATTTTCCCAAAAATCTTCCAGTTCCATCCTGTATTTGTACTTTCTCCCTTCCACTGTCCGAATGTTATGATGTGGGTCATAGTTGACCCTGGACTTGTAGGCCGTGAAAGGATACCACTGGATCTCCAACCTTGCACTCTCAGCTGCCTGTGCTAATGGACAATACTCCAACATGTTCCTGATGAAAAACGGGAATGTGACAAATGCCTTCTTGGTTGGCCTCTGCATATTCTGGTATTCTTCTAATTGTCTCAAGACCTCGAGCAAGATCATCCGATTTGTCGGATAGATGGGCAATTTATAGGGATTTCCAGTAAATCCTTGGATCCTGACATATGTGAACTTAGGGAACTGGATGAACCAAGACCCGTATTTACTGATAAGACTTTTCGCCTCGTGGCTCAGCCTCTGATGCACTCCTCCTTGAAGCTTTCTGGTAATATGCATTAGGAAGGCATCATGCACCCTCCTGAAGTGAGACTTCTCCTTCAATTGGAGTTGTGGGTAGCAGTCGTAAGGCCTGAGTTCGTTCTCCCCGTTGCCAACTTTGCCCTTGCAAATTAGCCCTGGATACTTGTATGATCTGGCCAATAGGTAGACAATATACGAACTCATATGAAAGGACTTAGTCTCTTCGAGGTTGATCAATTGCTCGTGGAGGTTGTCACTTATCATTCGTGACCAGTTGAACATTTTGACGCCATAAGTGATCTCGTCTATGAAATAGTACATCCAGCTCTCGAAAAAGGCGCCTTGCGGGTTGCCGGCTACTCTGTTCAGCATCAAGATGATGTCTCCAAAATCTTCTTTGAAATCTGTCCGGCGGGGTCTCTTGGGCATCTTCTTTATTGATGGCTTAGGCTTGTCCATCCATACTTTGTTAACTGTTGTGGCGCACAAATCGGGTTTGCTGCCATATAACCTCTTGGCTTCTTCCTTGGTCTTATAGACCGTCCGTGAATGTTCTGGGATGCTAAAGGTTTCCTGGATCGCCACTTCGCCCAAGTGTGCCAAGATTCTTCCATCAGGTGCGATGATTTGCCTCTTCTGAGCATCATAGTGGATAACACACTCCATCAATTCTGCACAATCCATTGCCGGTGGGAATCCAGCTGCCTGAAAAATCCCGTTTCTGACTATCCGTCTGGCTATTGGCGTGGGAAGTCCATTCTGCCCATACACTCTTTTCTTAAACTCATCAAAGTCGACATGTCCGAGATCGGTGTCTACGACATTCTTCCATTTTGAAATGACTTTGGTCTCCTGCTGAGCACCTTTGTTGGCAAACTTCATTTTCAGCTTCTTTGATTTCGCCTACTATGGTCGTCAACCTGCAATCCAAAAGGTTAACATTAATACAAAGACTTTTTTAAATAATTAAATCTCATGCCTTGGATTCGAAAATTTACTTTCAGCCAGTTAAATAATTAAATTGTTGCGAAAAAGCAAGCTGAAAGTAAATGGACGAAGTTAAGATTTTGGCCAAAACTTTCGCCAAGATGAAACGACGGAAGAAGAATGGCGAATTTATTTGATTGAACATCAAACCTTAATGAAGAACTGCTGGCTGCAAATCAGATTTAAATTCTGATTTTTATTCCAAAAAATCAATTAATGAAGTGCGCCCTCTTGCATAGAAGAATTCAAAATAAATCTTTTCCTTTCCCGTGAAAATTCTTCCTCAACATAACATTACTTCACCCTCTGGAAAATTCGATCTTGCCTACTGAACAATCAATTGCCTGAGAATTCCGAGAGATATTAAATTTCTCTTCAGCTGTGTGTGAAAAAATGAGTTGCTGAAACTCATTATAATGCTGAAGAGCTTGATTTGTTTTAGCAACTGCCATCTTCTCTCTCTATCTCGATTTGTTTTCTTTTGTTTAAACAGGCAGGTTTCCTTTATTTTTCGAATAGAATCCGTTTCAAGCTTATCCAAGCAAATCTCACTGATCTTCAAAAATTTGATTTTTGCTTAAATAATTATCTTTGATTTTTCGAATTTTGAAAGAGAACATTAAATATTTAATTAAATTCATGGCGAATTTAATTTTTTTGCCCATCGGATTTCAACTCTGGCCGGCATAATTTATTTTCTTCCGCCTCTTGTCTGGCAAATTCGATTTTGTCCAAGGCATTTTAAATTTCCGAGTAGTTGAAAATAAATTATTAAAATATTAAAATATTTTAATTTATTCCAACCCGTTCGTTTTGGACCCATGGCTATTTCGATTTTCCTTTCATTTTTCTCGGCTAAAAGTGTATTTTCCAATTTTATTCTCAATTTCGTCTAGCCAAGTCAAAACTTAAGCCATTCCATCGACAAACTTTATGCCAGATCCCTATTTTTCTTTGCTATAGCCAACTTTTCCCTTGCACTGAGCCTATTTTGTTCTGCCAAAGTCAAATTTTCTCTTGCTCAGTCGAATTTTTTTCTAGGCAAAATCCTTGTCTGGATGTCTTCATCGGGCGAATTTCTTTGACGCTTGACAAATTCTTCTTCCTTATGGCCAAGGGTGATCCTTCCTTTCTCCTTGCCTTGTGCATTTTTCTCTGGCCAAAATTGTCAATTTCTTAACATTCCCTCCAGACACCCATACTTAGGCAATTTTAATTTCTCTTCCACCTTTGTCCTAGGCACACTTCATTTTATTTCTTGCCATAGCCTAACTTCTTTAGCACTTGTCCTTTCAAACTTAGCACTTAGCTTCTCGAAAATGTCATGATTCCTAGCCAAAATCTCCATTTTTCATCTTTTAGCCTCTATACTTAAGCAAATATTCGAATTTTTTCTTGGTAGGCACCAACACTTAGCAAAAATCATTATTTTATCCCTTGATAGACCATGGCGGACTTTCCAACCCTTTTGGACAAGCATCTTGGATGTCCCTCTTTTCTAGGGCGGACTTTGGATGGTCTTTGCATCATCTTTTTTGAACATGGCGGACTTCCAAATCTTTTGGCACTTTGCTTAACATTTTATCCTTTGGAAATGTCATAATGTTTAGCCCAAAATCGATTTTCCACCTTTTTTGGCTCTTACTCTTAGGCAAAAATTTTGAAATTTCTCCTTGCTAGGCACCAAACACTTAGTGAAATTTTCAAATTTTCTCTCTCGCATGCCTAGGCGGACTTTCCAACCCATCTTCCAAGTGAAGGCAGACTTCAAAGAATGTTTTCTTAGCCTTTCAAGGCTTGGGCGGAGTTCACCAACATCTTGCCTAAGGATAGGCGGACTTTAGATGGGTCTAGACATTTCTCCCTTGAGCATGGCGGACTTTGGAGGGGGCTAGGATGTGGAGGGCGGACTTCAAAACTTTTTGGCACTTCCTTTCAAGTACATGGCGGACTTTAGAACCCTTTGGCATCATCTCTTTGAAGCTGGCGGACTTTGAAGGAGACTAGGACATGCATGGGCGGACTTTAGATGACCTTTGACACTTCCATTTTGAACATGGCGGACTTTGGAGGAGATTAGGACAAGTATGGCGGACTTTATCTTAGTCTTGGACATTCCTCTTTGCTGCTGGGCGGACTTTATGAGCTTCCAGACCTTCCTTCATCTTTCTGTCCCACATTTCAAGGACCTTCTTTCATGGCGAATTTCATCTTTTTAAGTTGATTTTCTGTGACGTTTTGCTTCAAATCTGATTAATTTCGAACTGATTTTTCCATAATCTGATACCTTTTTGGTCTGATTTTTCATGCTTTTCACTGATATTCTCATGCTTTGTACTTTGTTTTTCCAGATTTTTCAACGATTTTTCAATTTTCTTTTTGATTTTCTGAGTGATTTTTCGATTTTTTTGGACTTCTAAGTGCATTTTTGGGATTCGAGACCTTTACAAATATAGAAACTTTCTAAAAATAGAAACTTTCTAAAAATAGAAAAGAAAAACCTAAAAAATAGGAACTACTGTTTGAAAATGCCAAAATGAAAAAGCGAAAAAAGCAAGATTTCCTAAAAGTAAAGGAAGTCACCGAGTGGCCAATTCAGGCGATCTTAAGTTTCACAGGCCTTGACTTCCATAGCGATCTACATAGCGATTCAAGCATGAATTCTTGAGCTTGGCAAGACAACTCATAAACGAAAGCTGACTTGAAAACTCTTAACAAGGTGATCTCCACGTAACCCGTTACCCAGGAGACAAACCCTAAAACTAGCGAGGAGGCAGGCCAGGGGGTCCCCATTTGGCAATGGAAGTGATGTGTGAAAAGGTCTAACAGTTCCCAATCCCTACATAAGCTCCAACAGCATGTAAGGAAGAAAGGCCACATATGTGTGGTGTTGGTGCCTAATTAACATGGAACCATTGACAAAGAAAGAAAAAGTTGCGTAAGTGTAGTAAGCTACCTTGTTCTGTACAATTTTTTTTTTTTCGATTTTACCTACTCCGCTGATTAGACATTTTGTCAACACTTTCATGCTGTTGTTCTGAGTTTGCACACAAATTGCTTCTACCAAAGAGATAAGTGTGTTGTGTACAATTTACGTGATGTGTTATTTCCATAGTGTGTCAAGCATATCCAAAATATGTATTTCCAATGTTTCATAATAGATGAAAACAGTTTATTTCATATATATTTCCAACTGATACAAATGACACTCAAAAGAAGCTACATAAATATTCATTAAAACAACAACTGAAGAGGTATACCAGATTCTGAGCAATATAGCTGATTGTTTGTATAAAAGCTATGACAGAGACTGAAAGCATTAAACAGACAGATATAGTAAATGGCAGAATGTAGATAATTTTTGTAATAATTCTGACCTCAACACACAATGAACAAGTTTGCTCAGAAACAGCTTCGGAAGGGATAATCTCTACTCATCACATCTAGAAGACTATCGGTTTTAGCATCGGTGTTAATCTGCTTCTTGTATATAGCCCGATTCTTCAATACTTCGAATTAAACATGAGGTCAATCAGTCACCCTTTCACAGCCCGACTCCCTTGCATAATTTGTAATTAGCATTTCCTTAGTGAATGTGGCAGTTATTGCATATACCCAATAGAATACCCGATAACATTTTGAACATCTTTCATGGCTCCCATGAATGATTACTCCCAGTTCGCTAATAGCATTGCCACTCCTCAATTTTAAACTAAACTGATTTTTAATATGCTGACTAATCCTTACTAACAATTTTTTATGTGGACAACACCTGCCAATGAAATTGCCACGATATCCTTATTGAAGCGGCTCCTTACATTCAACGCCTTTCAGTCTATTAAAAAGTCGTCTCAATATTTCTGATGGGTTGCGAATATCAAACTCCCGATATCACCAAAGTTTAAAGCTAAGAACAAGCTTCTTAATAGAAGCGACTAGGAATAGACTTCCAGCAGTCCACAACACCTCTGAAGAGCACTAAAGATTTACTGAGAGGGGAGGGGGAGGGGTGAATCAGTAAATCAACACAAACTTTCAATTTTCAACTTTCCAAACAATCTTCAAACATCAACTTTTGATATAAATCAATGCAAGCAAGTTGTTACAATTTATTGAAATGTTTTGAATGATTTTTTACAAATGGAAGTAGGCACCAACCTACTTGAATTATGAATGAAATGATTTAGTAGGCTACAACCTACAAGGAGCACCAACCCCTTAACTATTTAGTAGGCACCAACCTACAAGGATAATTGACCCCTAATGCAAGACACCAACCTTGACTTGATGGATGAAAGAGAATTGCCTTCAATCATATCTGCACTCTCCCAATCCTCCAATCTGCTTTTGTGATGAATGATCTCACTCTAAGCTCACACAAGAAGATGGGACTTCTGATATGAACAGCCTACAACTTTACAACCACACCTTCAGCATTGAAAGGTATGACAAATTTATAAATTGACCAAAGGTTCCAACTATTGATGACCACAACTCTTGCCTCCTTCATTTGTTTCATACACAATCTTCTTATGGATTTCTTTGTTCTTTAATTTCTTCAGATTTATCTGCTTACAGCTGCTGTTATGTCCTTAACACATATAAGTCTTCAGACTGATCTGTTGCCCTTCATCTTTAGATTAATTCAATTTCTTCATGGGTGTTATGAATTTTCTCAAATTGTGAGATACTCATTATTTTCTCTTAGTTTGACATTCATGACAATCTGCAATAATCTCCTATCAATTCCATTCATACTTCAATGATAATAATCTTGTTCGTATACCTTTGACATCAATGACAATATTGCCAACAACCTCATTTGTTTTCTCCAAAGACTATTCCACGTGCTGCAGAATTTCTCAACATACACAACTACCTCACCCATAATTTTATGCCACGATATCCTCCAGATTGGCAGTTACAAATTAAAAGTTTCACCTTCTTCTTAAACGGAAGTATGTGTTGATGTGATTTTTATGACTGCACCAATCAACAGAACAAAATAGTCCGAAGGCTACTCCGTTCTCTCTTGATCAAAGTATTCCGTGTGCTAAGATTGCGAGAAAGTTCGCACGTTCAACTCCAAGGTTCCGAAATACTTGGAATACCCTTAGTTGGTTTGATGTGAATTGCTGTTTTCACGAGGGGACTTACACAATTGTTCAGGATTCTTGCAATTAACAGTAAATGGATGATTGGAAGGGATTTGTATAATGTGGATGATTTGGCAATAAGTACGTTTTCCTAAAGCTAACTAGAAATGTGCGGAAAGTAAATGAGTGTAGGGCCTAAGAAACTTATATTCTATTCTAAATGCAAGATATGTGGAGCTCGATTTCAGCAAACTTTGATCGAATTTCACCTAGCCTCACGTCGGACAACTTCAACAAAATTAGTGCAATCTTCAAAGGGATAACAAAAGATATTCAGACTACAATTTAGCATACGTATACCATCAGGACGACATATATAAGTACACAAATCACAATCGAAGTTAAACTCAAGATAATTTCTAGTAGACCACGCAAGGCGAACTTGTCATCAACAAGCTGCTAGTGGTATGGAATGAAATGAAGCTACCTCAATAAAACACCACACATCAAAGTAAACTACTTGCATGAGAAGAAAATTGTGCTACTTTATGCTACTTGGATCCGAAAGGATGAAGAGACCTTGCTAGCTATCCATGACAAAGGCGAATTCCACCATCAGCTAGAAAAGATCTATTATCATGAAAGTTTTACACAACAGTCTCTACAAAAGTTTTTCAAAGGGAAAACTTTCTTTCTTCTCCACACTATGCTAAACTATCAAGCAAAATGTCTACTCTGCTCTACTCTTTAGTCTGATCTCCAAATCTAATGCTAGTCTAATTCTAATGCCTTACAAATGAGGGGGACTCCCCTTTTTATAGGTAGCCCAGTCCAATGG
>VDFB02118932.1:0-25547 GCA_007258455.2 Sequoia sempervirens
TAGGTGATAGCTTAGAGCAACTTAGTATAGATTGATAGTGTAGTTTGAAGAAGAGGGAAAGTTTTCCCTTTGAAAACTTTGTAAGAAATTGTTGTGAACACTCTCTCAATAAAAGAGTTTTTCATTGATGGTGAATTTCGTCTTTGTTGTGAGTAGCTAGCAAGGTTTCTTCGTCCTTCCGATTCAAATGGTAGCGTAAAATAGTTCTAAGTAGTATAGTTTTCATTCCATGCAAGTAGATGTTAACTGTGGAATGTGGTGTTTGATCTAAGCAACTTCGTCTATCCATACCACTAGTGTATTTGCTGATGGTGAATGCGCCTTGTGTGGTCAACTGGAATATCATGTACTTAACTTCAATCATAGTTTGAATAATGGTATGCGTCGTTGTGATGGTATCTTTATGTCAAGTGGTGGTTTGAACATCTTTAGTCATCTCCTTTGAAGATTGCACCGACTCTGTGGAAGCTGTCCAATGCGAGGCAAAGCGAAGTTTGGTTGAAGTTTGCTGAAGTTGAGCTCCATATCCCGCACTTAGAATAGATTTAGACTCTCTAAACCCTACCCCCATTTTAATTCAGTACTTTCTGGTTAGAATAGGAAACCCGCGTTTCATAGACAAATCTTTCGAGCATTTGAATTCCTTTCTCCGCTGCCGAACAATTCCGTAAGTCCCCTTGAAATACCAGCAAAATCACATCGAGCCAACTGAGCCTATTCGCATTAAAGGAACCTTGGAGTTGAACGCACGAACTTTCTTGCAATCTTAGCGTGCGGAATACTTTGATCAAGAGAGAATAGGGAAGCCGTTGGCGACTTTATTCTGCGTTGGTGCGGTCACGAAAACCACGTCAACACTACTATCAATTAACCAGTACATTTAATCTAAAAATGAACAATGTGCAAGCATGCACGTCCTTATTGAAAGCAAATTAACTGGAACACTACCATCAGTAAACGAAAACCCTAATTGTAACTCCAAGTCCTGCAAAATATGTCCGAGGATAAGATAGACATGCGTGCATGGTGTCAGCAAAGAGAACTGAATATGAAAGTCGAGTTCTAATTGCATGCTCCTGATTTTGTCCTACTAGACAATTGTAGGTTCTAACTGACTGATCACTGGCTGTTATCTCGAGCAACTAACCCCTCCACAAGGTTGTTGACTACGTCACCATCTGGGGCAGTAATACTCTGCCGAAGTATACTGTGTTTGTGCAGCATGTCCTCACCACCTGTGATCTGGCACTGAAGTTCACCTCTGCTCCTAGTTGCCTCATCAAACAATGCTCACATGACTGTAAGTTGATTCATCTTACAGCCAACGGCCTCCCCACTGAAAATTCTATGAATGAGTGCCTAGAGCTCTAACTGTACGTCAGCAAGCTCAACATACGCACCACCCTCAATCTGATACCGGCATGGTATGCGAGATACAAGAGTTCTCACATACCGGAGTGCACCAGTAATGTGCTCTCTGCTCTCAGCCAACTCCGATGCCATTGTCTCCTCTATCTTTGCCTTGAAGATCAACTGTGTCCTCCAAGTGTAGATAGCCTCTTTGTCTTCTACATTTGCGACTGATTCATATGCCATCCTCAAGTGAGCAATCATAATCTCATCTTTGGGTCTGTCCATCGCCAAGTCTCGCTCCTCATCTTGGAGATGTAGACAAAGTTCGCGTGCATTGTACTACAACTAATATAACTCTGCAAGCACAAAGCAGCCTCTAGTAATGAACTCCTCCTCCCAATCCTCCAAACGCTTGCCGTAAGCAACCAGGTGATCAAGCTGACCTTGTTCTGCCGGTGGCTCTAGCATCGGTGGGAGTGTGTAATGTCCCCTTCTCAGTTGTGATCGTTTTTGTTGACCATTGGCCTATTCTGGAGACCCGTAGGCTACACAGATGGAAAAATTAGGGTTTCCTAATTTTGAGGAGGTTGTTGCTTGAAGTTTGGAATTCTGTTTGCGGATTCTTTCTGGGTTTTCAGAGAGCTTCGCAATGGTATGTTCAGTTTGGCATTCTGAGCAACTTCACGAATTTACTATTTTTAGTAAATTCTATGTTTGGCAGTGGACAGGTTGGGTTCAATTCAGTTGGTCTTCTTCTTCGGTTGATTCAGCTAACACTTCAGTTTTTGGCCTTGGGCGCATAATTCTTGGAGATAAGTATTTTCATTATAATATTATATTTTAATATTATATTCCCCTTGCCTAGCAAATACAACTTTAAGTTGTTTTAAAAAGGGGGGACTTAAAGGGTCCAGGCGCCATGGAGAGATAAATTATATTTTAAAAGTCAAATATTGAGCTTAATTGAAAAGGACGCCTACTTGAAGGATTGACTTTTATTTTAAAAGTGAAATATTCAACAAGTGAAAAAGGACGCCATCTTTTGGAGGGAAAAGGTGAATTTGAAATTAGGGTTTTGGGCGCCTTCTTGAAGCTTCTAGATGATTCTCTCATGTCTATTTAATCAGGCCTCAGCTCTTCATTTGGGATCTTTTGTCTACTACATCGTTATGCTGCTGAATTGTCTTCAGACACTCGCTTCGAGGAAAGCACACCTCCTAGCATTGGCTCATCTTCTTGCTTGAAAGATAGCAACTAGTTGAGAGGTTAGCTTGTAGTTGGGTTGTTTTGGCATTGTAGTTGGGTTTCTTGCATTTAGTAGATGTTATTCAAACATTTTGTCATGTTTCAGAGTTGCTGATGTTGCATAGCTGTAGGCAGTTTTCATTCATAAATCAAAAATACAAAAAGATATTGTTCTGGGTGTTCAACATATCATCTTGTCTACTAGGGGCGACCCATCTTGCAAATTTGTAGATTTTTATCTGCTGTTTCTGATTTTATCTAGCAAGTTCGCGCTTTTAAGAGGGCCGCACCATTCTGATTTAGCTTTGGGATTTGTGCAAAAAGTTTAAGGGTTGTTTGGTGAGGTTTTGAGATCTTATTTGGGGCGCCTTCATGCCTAGAGCAATCTGCATTTGATTCCTTGTCATTAGAGTAAGAATTAAGTGAGATATGAGCATTTGAGTGAGGGTTTGTTTGCAGATTTCACCATTTTATGTTGCAGGTCTGATAAATCAGAATTAAGGAAATTGTCCTTTGGTAGGGATTGAGCATTGAAAGTTGCATTTGGTCTTTGGAAGACATTCTACACAGTTGCAGCAATGAAGACTTGAAAAAGCTCTAGATTTAAATGATTATTCTGATATATTGTAAGCTGTTAGTAGTACTATCAGCTATTCTTCTTTATCTTGCATTTTAAGCTATTGTACATTCCCACTGAATAAGTGGAAGAGGCTGGCTTGCCACCTATTTGCTTTCAGTTGAGTAGTTTAGGGACCCTCTGACCATATGCTCGCCATCACTCGGCGCCATTCTTGGTTAGGGTTACATTCTGTTCATCATGCATTGATCCTCTGACCATATGCTCGTCTGCACAGGCGCATTCTTGGTTAGAGTTCCCTTTAGTTTGCATTTGCATAGATCCTCTGACCAATGCTCACACCTTGCCCACATCGGGATCCTGGTGTACATTCTGGTTAGAGTTACTTTCCGCATCGTTTTGGTTTATGCTAACCTTAACGGGTGCGTGTTGAACTTGTAATCGCATTGCTAAAAACAAAAAAAAATTGGTCCGGTTCATTACAGTGTGACAGTGACATCTTTCGTTCTGTGTACAAAGCTAGAAATGTATTAACGAAGCTGTTGGATTTCAGCCTTGAGAGCTGCCTTGTCTTCTCCGTCTTTTATTATTCTATCCCTCGCGCTATTTATTGCAACCTGTGGAGATCAACCTGTGTCTGGCGGGTGCTTCGACCAAGGTTGACTGTGATCACTTCGAAGTCCTAAACTTCAATCTCATTTAGACTCTTCCCCTCTGGAGGTATAGCTGTAATGTCCGCACTTTGGAGGTAGTTTGATTTAATTAATTTAATTAATTAGGTTGTCCAAAATAATGATTTTTCAAGTGGATGACTAATTAATTACTTTAATTAAATTAAAAGGTGGTATTAAGTTAATTATTTATAAAGTTATCAAATAAAATAAAAATTAAAAGGTATCTTTATATTTAATTAATTTAATAAAGTGACTTAAATAAAATATTAAATCATAAAAGTCATTTAAGTGAAATAATAAAATAAAATAAAATAATATTCCTTCTGGAAGGTGACTTGGGAAAGTTCTAGAAGGAGGCTGACCTCTTGAGGAAAAAGTATAAATAGACATCATGGGCTTCATTCTCAGCATCCAGATTTGTTGTTGATGTTGATGTTTGTTGTTGATGTGCATTGTGGAGCCTAGGGTTTCTGCAGTTGTCACAATTGGCCATTGAGAACGAAAACTCTCAATTGGTAGGCAATTTTGAGGGTGTGAAATATCACCTGAATTATTGCAGTTGCGAGGAAGATACTTCAGTCTTCCATTTGTGCTTCATTGTGAAATATATTTGAGTACAATAGCTGATGTATTATTGTACTTTTTAAATAAGGGTTTGGATTCAACACAGTAGCTAAGGTATTGCTGGATTGATCATTTTATTGATCAAATTTTGCATAAGTTCGTTTGGAGATAATTGTGGAGACAATTTGTGTTCAAGTCTTCATCAAAATTGGCAACTAAGGAGGTCGATCTGCATTCTACATATTCAGACTTTCATAATAGTCATTTCCAGATTTGATACCATCGAATAGAAGGCATTACAAGGGCTGCGATTTCCAGAAATTCACAAGAGGCTGGGCATTGGACATATAGGGATGAGTTGGTGATCAGAAGGCAACAATATTGCAACACAAATTCATGGCACTTAATCAGACCTAGGCACTGGAATAACAGGGGCGATTTTGGCATTGGGAAGCTCATAAAATCTCAGAAAATTCTGATTATGTCTTCTACAGTTTGCCACTTCAGTTCCAGCTTCATATTTCAGGTTCTCTTAGTATTTTCTGCATACTTTGCATTAACAATAAGTCTGAATACAAGTTGCAGTCAGTAGGGTTTGATATTTTTAGTTTGCTATGAGTAGGTGTCTCTTGAAGAGCATCGTAATCATTCATATCAGAACAGTAATAAGGTGTATCACATTTTATATCATTTCATAGTTGCATTATAAGTCAAGTGTTGCTGCTACAAGAGATCATTTACATTCATATCAGATTTTGGCATTGTATGAGATATCATTGTAAAGCCAAGAGTCTTGGCTAATCTATGTCACTATTGGATGCAAATTGTTAGTAAATGGGGAGATAAGTTGCATGTCTATTGTCTGACATAATGTTCATTTTGATTAAAGTATTAGATTGCATGCCAAGTGTTTGTAAAAATGTGCTTGGCTATAGGTATGCATTTATTCATTAGAAACTCATGTAAAGGAAAGTGCATTTCATTCTCAGCTCATTGTTAGATCATTTAGCATTCATTATTAAGCATTTGCATCACCCACTTTCATTCAATGGGCAGACCTTGCAAACTGAAATATTGTAACAGTCATATACCCCTTGTATGCCAACTGTTTGACATAATGTCAAGTGGCTGAAGATGAACAATTTACATATAGAAATCATTGAAGTGCATTGTAAATGATAAAAGGAGGTTGTATATGCATCTAGATGATAGTTTAGACATCAAAGTGTTGAATTGTAATCATTTGAAGTCTCATTTCAACGTTTATCAAGCATACAATCAGTCTGATCATATAAACCAGCAAGCTGGGAGGTTGCAAGTGAAATGTTTGACAATATTCCTTGAGCTCTTTATCAGCATTTTGAGGTCAGTTTTGAGCAGGGTCATTACAATAGCAGTCTCAAAGACAATCTCCATATCAACATTCCTCTCCACATGGACCTGTTTCTTGATCCTCTTGTCAGGTGCATCCTGGTAAGCATGATCAAAATCTGAATGATCGAGTACATAGGATGGCTGCCTCCTCTTCCTTCCCAGTTGACTCTCAAGCCAAGATGAGTCTCGACTAATCCCACTGGAAAGATCTGTACTAGCAATGTGAGGCTCCGACGAGAGTGAATGTGTAGAGGTGTTATTGCAAGGTGGCGAGTCCAAGTCCAAATCAATGTAAATTGGAACTGGAGACTGCTCTGGTGTCGGTGATGGTAGGCATGGCTGAACCTCAGGCTCTGGCAAACTCTGAACTTGCTCTCTGATAGGCTCCATGTGTGTCTTAGTAGCAAGTGCCTTCCCTTTTGAGTTGTTAGGCACTTGACTCTTCTTAGGAGGGTTACTCCTTTTCTTCTATTTGGGTTTAGACGAGGAAGATAGTGAAGCATCCACCGGTCGTGGCTCTGTTCTAGGCACGACTACCCTCCTGGTCTTCTTGCTCTCGAGGTAAAGTATACTGTTTTGAATAACTCTACTCGACCTCTCCTTCACTGATGAATATTCTTTGGCATACCCATCAACAGTCGATAGTGGTTGTGTATCAACCTGCTCTCTAAAAAACTAAGTGTATCTCCCTCATCCTCTGACAAACCCCCCACATCTTCCGCCAAGAAGACAAAAATCTGCAGGAGAGAGAACCTACTATAGTTGCGTCTGTGCACCTCAAAGTTATCCTCGCAGTTCACCCAATAATCCTCCATTGTAGGCTTATGGTATGGCCGACCACCAAGGCGTGTTGTATAATGACCCCAAGGATCATATGTGCGGGTGTCAACAAGGTACTTGAGTTTATACTTTCCCAACTCTTGTCCTGCAGCTTTAGCATGAACTGTTGTCCTGCACCAATAGATTTTGAACTACATTGGAAAGTTGGCAGCTTGTTTAAGCTTGTGGCGCAAATGTCAATGAACATCATATAGTTACCTAAGGAACTCCATAAAGACTGTCCTATCCAAAGGATAGTGTGGAAGCATGGTTGGATTTTCTGTGTATCCATAAATGCGAATGTAAGTGTAAGTAGGGAACTGAATGAACTAGTCCGCCCAGTCAACCATCACTGCTCTAGCAACCGCTGAGATAGGAACATGCAACTCCCGGTCCAAATTCCTCACTGTATATGTCAAGAAAGCCTCATGCACATGCTTGAAATGTCGTTCAACCTTGTGAACTCAAGCTGGTCATAGTAATGGTAGACTTTTTGTACAGTAAGTATGCCCACCGTGTTCAACCCTCTAAACTGACTCTGATATGCGATCAAGTATACGAGGTAGGAACACATGTGAACTTGGTGTGCAACTAGAAAACTGGTGATTTGCTCATTGAGAATGTCACTGAACAAGGACGCCCAGTCATAATGCTCTTGCCCAAAGATGATTCGACCAATGATATAATACATCCAAGGCTGAAATTTGTTTGCATCTTCATGACTTGAGACATGATTAAGAAGTGTTATCAAAATCACATACTCATCCTTGTACTCACCACGACCCACATTGCCCGGCAACTTGCTCTTTTTTTGTTTTAACCATTGCTCTGCCATCTTACTTTGACACTTGTCCATATCAACATTAAATGCTCGCTCACACTGCTCCATGGAAATGACTAGACTGTCCGGGTGTTGAAGAATACCAAAACATCTTTTAATGTCTAGGGGTTTGAGACTGCATATAACCTGTCCATCTACTAACTGTATCTCACGAGTAGCAAAATTGTAATGCTTAACACAAGACATTACGAACTCTATGCAATGAACTGAGATAGGTATAGAAGCGGCCTCAAGCAACCCAAAATGTTGAATGTTTTGAAGTATTGAATCTTTTATCTTGACCGGATCCAAGATTGCTTCTAGAAGCACCTTATGTAGATTCGTATCAACTGTCCCAATGAAGTCATGAGTCAAGACCGTTTTGGTCTTGAATTCGAGCTGAGTGTATTGCATTCTGAAAAACTCACCTATTGACTGTGAACACGGCTATATTCTAACAAATTTTCTGGAAAACTAAAAATAGCCTATCGAAGGGCAATTTTCACGAAAAATTCTGAGATATGGGTTTTGTCCAGAAAAAGATTCTAAGACAACCCAGAACGTCAGATTTGCGAAAATTTGACTTCTACTTGACCATGCAAGGAATTTTCAGTTAAGAAAATCAGAGCCTCGAGTCCTGAAAAATTTTGGCACATGGGTTTTACTGAGGAAGCTATGCTGAATCGACCCAGATGATTTGTTTTGTCAAAATTTGCCTGTTTCTCGAACATGCGAATCAATTTAAGACAAGAGAATGGAGGAAATTTAGACAAAAGATTGAGGTTTTGATGCTTTTTCTTTTGCTAAAATCGCCACTCTGTCTTAAATTCTGCTAATGAATATGGACTTGTACCTGCAAAAGAATGTTTTTGATGTCTTCACAAATTATCTGCTAATAAAATTCACCCAACTCTGAAGGAAATTCATCTCTGCTAAGCTGGATGAATTAAAATGGATGCCATGCTTGCATAAATAGAGCAAAATCGCACCATAAAAGCATGACTGCAAAATTTAAAACCTTGAAAAGAATTTTTCTAATTGGACCCCCTCCAGTTCAACTAAGACTAACTCGGAGTCCCGGATTACAAAATAATAATAAAATATTCAGTTCTCTTCACATGCAATTTAAGATTCTGCATTAAAAAGGCGCCAATAATAAATTATTGAAGAAAATCGCCCATTTTGAAGCTTGCATGCAAAAATTCAAATTTAATATTATTTTTGATAAATTAGCAACAATCTCAGCATACTGATTTTGGAAAGTCAAAAATTAACTCTCCAGGCGCCCGTTTGCACAAGTTATGAGATTTTTCGCTAACTTCCTACTTTATAGCTCACTGAAAGTTACAGTTGCCCCTATTCAGCTCTGATTTTTGGGTGACTGAGTGAAGTTGTGACTGAGCTAAGATATCCATATCGAAACTTGCAGAGCAAGGACGAAATGTCTGCTGGGAGCTGCAACTGCTAAAATCAACATTTGACACCTCAAAAATTAGGCGCCTTTGATTAAATTGATGCAATGTCTCCAGACTTGGCCATTTCTTCGTTTTGCCATCTGATGCTTCAAACTTCCATTACCGATGATCGACGAACCCTGCAGACTGGATGATAAATTCATTGCGTGACTGGAACAATTCCACATCCAACGACTGTAAGGCATCTGAAAGCTGTATTAGGAACCCCAAAAGCAAGGGCGCCCCTAGCTTGTGAAGGTGCAATCACCATTTTGACAAAAGTGTAACTTTCATCTAGATGCCATACTTTGAACCCTGACACTAGGAGTTGGAGTGCTCCGATTCGCGCACCGTCAATCTCTCTGCATAGCTAGATCAACTTACAAGAGATGTCTCTGGAGGTGACAAAGCAAGAAAATTGCTTCTAAGACCTCAAAAAGAAGGGCACCTTTATCAAGGGGATGTGCATTTTCCATAGTCATTTTTCTGTTTGTCTGATTTCTTCAGCACTCTACACTGACCTCTCACGTACATGCGTTTGACAAATCCTGGAGGCTGATGGTTGGACTCATTGGATAGCTGGAGTAATTGTGCACAAGTCTCGTGAAGACTATGAAAGCTAAAAACCCCATCTGACAAGCCTAAAGGCTAGGCACCCCTGGCCTACAGAGGTACAGGTGTGTATTTCAACATTTCTCCACCCTATGATTTACGTGCTCCGTAGAACCACTGCCACAGTCACTCAGCATGTTGAATCATCTCGTGAACTGGTGCGTTGCGGAACTAGACTAGATTAGAAAAGATCTCAAGAAGACAGCATATGCAAATTTAATCATCTGAGGAGTCAAATTCAAGGGCGCCCCTTGGCTACAGGGGCGCAGAAACTGCAATTTGACAGTCCTCTGTTACATTCCACCTCCTCGTACCTTCAGCTTCTGACCTCAATTGTCGGAGTTCTGCACTTCGGGTGACCTCGCTTGATAGCTCGTCGGAAAGCTGGACTAATTCTAAAGAGATTGAACATATTTGCAAGCACATGCAACAAAATTTGGGCCTTCAAAAAGAAGGGCGCCCCTGGGCTATAGGGATGCATATCTGCTTTTTGTTTGAAATCTTCATCTGTTTCATCCTCCGTAAACACTATTCTAGCCACTGATTTGACCTTGTAGGAGTATAATTTCGTCATGAAGCACTTCTCCATCATCACATGTCCTGCTTTGAGTCCCAGGTTCAGGTTCTGACCTCCGGGTACCGACTAATTGCTGCTTATGAGTGACATGACACTGACCAAAGTCCATATTTGACTTGCCCAAAAACTATATTTTGTCATCATTTTTGCAAGGTTTAAACTCTTTTAAGCAAAATGCCTCAATGAAGCAAAAAATTTGGTTTGGGTACAACAGATCAAAACTGACAAGAAACTCCTTGAGGCTAAAAGCCTTGAATCTGACATCTAAGGCTTCAAAATTCAGGGCGGTCAATTTTTCATGTATTTTCATCATTTTGAAGGTGATTTTGACCTCCCTTCATCTCGCATCCTTTGACGTTTAGAAAAACTTCAAAATTGACCGACAGGCTTACTACGGAGCTGGCTCCATTCTGATCAAGAGCTCTTGGAGAGCACTTTTCTAAAAATCATCATCTACTAAGTGAAAAACATCCCTGACCTCCAAGGGCGCTTTTGTTCCCAGATAGCGATTTTTCAAACTGGCTAAATCCACACTTAATCCCCAACTGTAGGCTGTTGAGAAATCCTCTAACTCGGTTGAGGTATGCAATGAAAAGCTAGAGGCGTCACGAACATGATGAGTATCTAAGACCAACAAAAAGACTGCATTTGAGGCCTGAAAACCTTGGGCGCCCCTGGCCTCCAGGGGCTCTTTTGTTGTTTCCTGACATTTTTGACCATGATTAGACCTTATGTTTGAGTCCTGATTCTGACAGTTCAGTAACTCAGATTAACCCGCTGACAGATTCGTTGCAAAGCCTGATCAAGTCTAAGACAAACATTCTCAGTATCATTTGGTCAGTAACATTCATCTGGTAGCTCAAAAAAATGGGCGCCCTTGACTAGGAGGTGCGCTTTTTGGTCCAGTGTTGTCATTTTTTCATCTCCCTCATTTCTCATTCAATCTCCCGTATTAGGTGCTCGAAAGATCTTCCGGACTGGTTGGTAGGCTCATCGCGAAGTTGACAGTATTTTGGAGAAGTCTTAGTGGAAGTAACAAATCCCGAAAATGAAATCTGGGTCTTTGAAATCTAGGGCGCCCTTGGCTAGCAAGGGCTCTTTTGCTCCAGAGTTAGAAAATTTTTGATGATTTTCACCTTAGCGAAAAATCCCCTTCGAGACAAAGCATCATTTTGAACATATCTCGCCATAGATTATTCATTTGAGCATTTTAGGCATTACGACACCTGGTATTTGGCCATCTGCCATTGACGACCTCAAAGGTCATAACTTTTCACCTAAAAAAGAAAAAACTACCCATCGGACTTAAACTTACTTTTAACTGAATCTGACTTCACCATTGTGATTGTGAAGTGAAATAAGCCAATTAAAACAATTTTCAGTCAATTCTGACAAGTTTCAATTTTTAGGGTTTTTTTGCCTAAAAATAGGGGTCGAGAAACCCTAATTTTCAATTTTTTCAAATTTTGCCAATATCTTCCTGACATCAACCTAACTAAAAGCCCATACTTGATTTGCCCAAAAATTATGTTTTGATGTCATTTTGCAAGGTTTAAACTATTTTAAGCAAAATGCCTTAATGAAGCAAAAAATTTGGTTTGGGTACAACACAACACTAGCGATATCTTCTAAGTGTGAAGAACAAATTGATTGGGAATGAAGGTAAGAGATCTGCATAGCATTTCTAGTATTAATATGCATTATCACTTTAGGCATGGATCTTGATATATGATATGTATAGATGCTATTATATTTTTAATGCCCAAGATAAGTTGTGTTTTTGCCTGAGAAAGTCGTGCCTAGAGACCTCGCTTAAGATCCGCCTATTCCCAATGCAAGGAAGGGCCATGGATGAGTGGAAAGTCCACTTAAGATCCGCCTTGTCCGAAAGCAGGGATAGGCCATGGATGGGTGGAGGTCCCACTCAAGTCCACCCAAACCGAAGAAGGGAAGGGCCATGGAGGGGTGGTAGGCCTAGACCACTATAAGCTCTGTTGGCTTCCTCCAGAAGGTGAAATGTGTGTTTGAAAACCTAATTGGGAGGAAGGGCCTGAGGAATTGGTGCCTCGAGACCCCACTTAAGATCCACCTATTCCCAATGCAAGGAAGGGCCATGGATGAGTGGAGAGTCCACTTAAGATCCACCCTGTCTGAAGGCAGGGATAGGCCATGGATGGGTGGAGGTCCCACTCAAGTCCACCCAGACCAAAGAAGGGAAGGGCCTGTTGATGTGTTTTTCGTGACTCCACCAACACAGAATAAAGTCGCCAATGGCTACCCTATTCTCTCTTGATCAAAGTATCCAGCACGCTAAGATTGCGAGATAGTTCGTGCGTTCAACTCCAAGGTTCCTTCAGTGCGAATAGTCTCAGTTGGCTTGATGTGTTTTGCTGGTATTTCAAGGGGACTTAAACAATTGTTCGGCAGCAAACAGCAGACAATAGATTAAGGGCTTCACGTGGTTCAAATGATTTGGCAGATAAGCACGAGTTTCCTAACACTAACCGGAAAGTATTGAATTTAAATGAGGGTAGGGCCTAAGAAGTTTATGTTCTATCTAAGGACGGGACGTGGGATCAATCTCGACAGACTTCGACCAGACTCTGCTCCACCTCACGTTGGACAACTTACACAAAGTCGGTGCAATCTTCAAGGGAGTGACAAGAGGTTTTCAAATTATAACTCAACATGTAAGTACCATCAGAACGACGCATACAAACACATGAATCACAATCGAAGTTAAGTTTGTAATGTTTTCCAGTTGACCACGCAAGGAAAACTTGCCGTCAGCAAGCCGCTAGTGGTATGGATAAAAATGAAGTTGCCTCGATTAACACCACAAATCCACAGCTAACATCTACTTGCATGAAAATGAAAACTACTCTATGTTAAGTTACTTCTTGATTCTACGTAAATTGGAAGGACGAAGAAGCCTCGCTAGCTACTCATAACAAAGAGGAGATCACCATCAATGAAAAACTCTTTTATTATGAAAGTGTTCACAAGAACTTCTTACAAAGTATTCAAATGGAAGACTTTCCTTCCTTTTCAAACTATGCTAAGCTATCAACTACACTATCAATCTCTCTGCTCTAGTCTCTAGTCTGATCTCTAAGCTCTACTATCTACTAAGGTACAAATGAGGGGGGATGCCCCTTTATATAGCTGGGCAAGTCCAATGGACGACTCAGATTACAATCGGCTGGATGGCCTAGATTGTGCCACCCCAACCCTAAACAAGATTCACCCTAAAAACTGCCACAAAGAGGAGTGGGGCAATAAATGAGCCATTAATGTCCATCATCCTTCTAGAAGATTCTAGTCCAGAGACGCATTCCCACTATTCCTGTTCTTCTTCTTGACTGCAAACTGGATCAATCTGATCATCACAACTTCAATCCTCTTGAATTTGATATAGTAGGTATGCTCTCGATCTGAAATTTCAAGACTGCAACTTCTTTCTCTTGCTTGATGATGATTTTCCTCTTTAATGTTCTTCAACTTTGAAGCACTTGAGGATCATTTCTAACCTTTGGGCCTTCATCTTTCCTATCTTGGACCTGATCATTTCTTCACCTAAGTTGGGCGCATTCAGATCCATGTGGAGGAGTTTCAACACTTAGCCATTTCTTGCAACTTTTCTTCCTTCATGATTTTATCATCTTGGACTATTTGCTTCATTACTTCAAATCATCATGCCATGGCCTCGGTGTTCACCCTACAAAACAAGGAGAAGTGCATCAGAACACTTCATAATATAAACTCAACTTTACTCACCTGATATCCATGTTTTGATTTCCAAGGGTTCATCGTTTTTTCCTAGCCAACTTTGCTTTCTTCGTGATATTTCAACATTTGTAGACTGGGGCATACAACACCTGCGCATCATATTTCAATGCCTTAGGCAAATTTCATCATCCTCAAGGGCGTACTTAGGAGATGCACTTTTAAAATCATCTTTTGAAAGTGTTAGCTTCAACTGCATCTTCTTCAAGAAATCTATTTCACCAGCCAAGGCGTTGACAACTTTGATTTTATTCATCTCTGGCTCAAGAAGACTATCTTCACGAAGAATTTGAGCAAATTCACCTAGGCAATCCCTTTCAAATTCATCATCTGGAGTATTTTACCTTCAAAACACATTTTATCCACTTTGCCTTAGAAAAAAAAAAATTTAATTTTCCCTAGGAAATTCATCAATCTGTTCCAGTCAAGAATCTCCATCTTGAAGGCCTCGGCGAAGTGTGGAAGACTTTGAAATCCATTCCTTGTCGAAGATCTTCAATACCCAGAAGAAAATTCCCTTCAGAACGCGTCAAATTCATGGGTCTACAAACGAAGGGGTACATTTAATTTTTGAATTTTCAACCTTAGAAAAATTATTTTCAACAAATTTAATCCAATTCTTCATCCCTGTGAGTATTTTCTTGCTCTGACTTGAAATTTCTAATCAACCCTGTGAAGCTGGCATCCTCCGACTTCTCCACTGGCAATTTCATTCATATCTCAAGAAATTTCATCACTTCAAGTCTACGCGTAATTTTCCTCTAGAGAGGTGGAATTTTGTTAACACTTAGAATAATATTTAAATTCCATCAATATTAGGCATCAAGGAAGAATTTGCCTTAGAAAATTTTCATTCACTTCAATCACTCTGCCTGTGGAGAAATTTTTATCAACTTAGAAAAATTTTCTTTCAAAAGCTTTGAGTGCATCTAGCATGTCATGGAGGATATTTTGAATTTCAACGCCTAGCATATTTATTTCCCCTTGGGCGCATTTTGCATAGTGAGGTGGAATTTCGTATTCAACGCCTTAACTCTTTTCCTTCCACTCCACTTTACCTTGTTCAACATTAACGCCTCGGCAATTACCCCTTTATTTTCACCTTTATCTTGGGCGCATTCCATGCATGTAGGAGGATAGGCTCATTCTACATGTGCAAGAGGATTTTAAAATTTTGTCTTCTTCTAGGCTAAGTTGGGCGCATTTAGCATGGTGAAGTGGATAAAGCCTTCAACGCCTTTGACTTGTTGACCTTTTCTTGTACATATTTTGTCTTCACATGCCTTGATTTGGGCGCACTTGAGGGGGTGAGAGGGATGAAACTTTCAACGCCTTCTCCTTTGACTTTCTTTCTTCTTGGGCGCATTTCCTATGGTGAGAAGGATGGGCGCATTTTGCTTGTAGTGGACGATGAAACACCTTTGACTCTTTGACTTTGCTTGATATGGGCGCATTTAGGGGTGGCAGGAGGATTTGTTTCAACACTTAGAAACTTTTGCATGCTATTACCTTGAGGTGGGCGCATTTGGCCTAGGGAGGTGGATGAAACTTTAACTTAGAATATTTTCTAGCATCTTCATCCTTCTTTGGGCGCATATGGAGGTACCTAGAGGATATCTTCATTACTTAGAAAAATTTTCAATCATCTTGCTTGTGAGGAGGGCGACTTTGAAGGTGGCAGGAGGATGAACTCTAGCATTTAGAATTTTCTCAGCCACAAACTTGCAGAGGGCGCATTTGGCATAGGCAGGAGGATGAATCTTCAAACTTAGAAAAAATTTCATCTGCCAGCCAGCTGAGGATGAGGGCGCATTTGAAGGGTGGTGAAGGATGAACTTCAACACTTAGCAACTTTTTCCATCTACTTCTACCTGTTTATCCATGCCCTGCTATTTATAGTAAGTCCCTCAATTTTCACACTTCTGAAGCTCAGGTCAATTTGAAATTTTGAACACAAGACCTTCATGACCTTGTCAGCCTGTTCACACTGCCATCCTGAGCTGACCTGCTAAAAATAGCACTTTTCTGAAGGTGGTTTACTATTTATAGTAACTGCTCGTTTCTGAGACCTCCACAACTCCATTTGACTTGAAATTTGAATGACGTGCTCCTCATCAGGTGACCTGCCCATTGACACTGGCGCGTGCTGCTAATTTACTATTTTTAGCCAGTTTCTGGAACGCCTTACTATAAATAGTAAGTGCTCTGATTGCCTTCAAATTTTACTGGTGGATAGCCTGAAAGTTGCTGAACGCAGTGGGATACACCGGTTTTCGGAAATTCTAACTTTTTACCCCTCTTTTTGGGTCCCGAAGCTGGAAACCCTAATCTGACTTGCATGTATATCAAACGACCTCTGTTTGACCTCATTTTTGTTGCATTCTACTCTGTTTGTGGTACTGATATGCTGGGAGGCGGCTGCCAGAGTGCATTTGCTAAAAATAGTAAGTTGTTGAAGAAGTGATTATCTCCGTTTGCATGTCACATCACTGCGAAGCTCTCGAAAAACCCATAAGGAATCATCAAACATGCAAAGAAAACCCTAATATGCAAACCCTAAAAATAGCCTCTGAAGGCTGAACTCTGAACGTCATTATCTCACTTTGCATGTTATACCATCGCGAAGGTCTCTGAAAACCCAGAAAGAATCTGCAGACATGCGCTGAAAAACTCTGCATATAAACCCTGAAAATAGCTCTGGAAGTTGAACTGCTAAAAATAGTAAGTTGTTTGTTTCAGCTCAAAATTTGCAGACGAGCAGCTTAACATGTTATGAATGCAGTGTGACTGTCGAAACTCCAAGAATGCTGAGAAAATACCATGAATTGCACACTTACTAAAAATAGTAAGTCACCGGAATCTGATGAAACTTCAGTGGAAACTTGCTGGAAGCATACTGACATCAATGTTAGTCTTAGATTTCAATTTATTCACTTCATTTGACCAGAAAGATACAAACCCTAATTTTCAAACTTGGCCAAAATTTCACGTTTAGGCTCATAGATGGGCACAACTCCGGAAAGGCAGACAGTAGAAAAGGACCGAAAGAGAGAGAGAGAGACAAAACCAAAGCCAAAAGACCAGAATGGAGCAAAAATTAGGGGGCCCCCATCTTGAATGGGGCGATGTGTGAAAAGGTCACAACAGGGCCATGGAGGGGTGGTAGGCCTAGACCACTATAAGCTCTACTGGCTTCCTCCAGTAGGCGAAATGTTGCTCCTCCTAGTTCATAATAGTTGCATTGGTGATGATGAATTTATAAACGTGATGACATAAACTAATGCTAACAAATGTATATATGCATGTTTGGGAATGTTGTTCATGGATTGAATGCAGGTTTGCAATTCCGGATTACATCATCAGGGAGCTATTCAATTGACAAGGTGAAAACCCTAACCCTAGTTTGTGGAAACTGTGACCCATCGGCAAATTCTAGGGTAAACAAGGACAGGGGGCATTACATTGCACCTTGGTCTTCTCATACCTTGGTGTATGTCATCCATTTGCAACATAAAAATGCTCAATGATGATATTTGTGCACTTATCAAGGCTCAAAGTGACTTATTCATCACTCCATTTCTGAATCCATTCACCTGACTAACTATTCCTCCCTTCTCACTAACCATTCTTCATTTCTTACTAACCTTTTCCTCCATATTATCATTAAATTTGGCTCACTTTTTTGCATCTTTCACCAAATTTACCAAGGGGGCATCATTATCCCGTTTCCGCTTGGGTAGGACCTGATTAATTTTTTTTCTTTGAGACAACGCTAAAAATCAACATTGTCTCAAAGAGGAGCAAAATGTAGACACTTAAAATTGTCCCAAGTTTGCGAGAGCATTTTCTAACTAATTTCGCCGTCTAACCCTAACTTTGTCTCAACTTAATTTTTCTTCTTTTCCCTCATATTGCTCACAATTAAATAATTTTCATTATTTAATTGAACTAACGTCTTCCATTTCATCATTCATCAAATTATCTAACGCCATCTTCGATTAAATAAATATTTTAATTTATTTAATCTTACTAACCTAATGTCTCTCTATAATTAATTAAATTATTATATTTAATTAATCATTCATGATTTTGAAAATAAATGAGTTCATTTATTTTAATTTTCGAAAATAACTCTTACACATCTCCATGATTTTTGAAAACTAACTCTTCCATCTCCCATAATTTTAAAAACCCGATTTCTTACAAACCTGCTTTATTTCTCAATCTTCTTCCACCCATTAATTTTGCTTCCGTCTCCACTAATTTCTCCAATCAATTTCCCCTAATTATGACTTTGAAAATGAGCAAATTTCTCATTAAAGTTGTCTTGTGTGATCTTGACCATTCATTTTCTTCTCGATCTCATCTATCCGTTTCGCCATCTCCTTATCTATAAATTCAAGCTTTGATCTCTCTTTTTCTCTAACCACAGTCTTCGAATCTTTGCCATTATTATCGTCTCAAGCCTATTGAATTCGTGCACTTAAGATCTGAGAGCAACACTTCAAATCTCACAAAGCAAGGAAGAGAAGAGCAATGAAGGTCAACCAATGATGGCATAAAGGTATACTTTACTTTGTTTGTTTGCATTCAATTTTATGCTAATTTGTGCTTCATTGTTTTGGATTTGATTTTATAGTTTACTTCTAACAGTTTGGTAATTGTTGTTAAGGATTTATGCTTACAACCGAATTTTCAGATCCATACAATACCAAAACCAAACCTATACAATTTCTAGATAATGTGGTGATAAAAAGAATGTGTGTCAATATTAAGGGGGAAAAAAAGAACATAATGTACTCACATCAATAAAGAAAAAAATTAGGTGATCATGGACCATAAATATCCAGAAAATGAATAGTGTGACATGAAGCATGATAATTCTTAGAAGACTATAAATGTGATCCTTATTTCAAACATAAATACAGAAACATCATTATTACATATTCCTGTTTCTCACAATCAAATCAAGAATGATGGAACTGAGAGAGAACGAAAAATAATCCGTTGAAATTTCATTGCATGATTTCTGCATCTTCCCTTTTATCCCATCATCATTCCACATTTTTCCATATCAATATGTGCAGAATCTATTATTAAGATCCTTAAATAGAAAACATTACTTACCTGTCATCAACTAAAAATCTTCCAGAGATAGAACACCGTTCCTCTTTCTTCAGAAAATTAGGGGAAGCAGGAAAATAATATGGCCAACTTTGTTCTTGATAAAGCCTCTGGAATTACAATGCATAAAAAACATTATCATTAAACTGTATTGACTTCTAAGACCTAAGAATTAGATAGTAAAGAAATTAAATTTTGAACACTATTGATTCATAATTAATGATCATGGCTTGCAAATATTATACTTGATAGATTCATGTAAATAAATTGCACCTGCTGCTTTGCATCGTTCCAGAGTAAAAATGGATCTACAAATTCTGAAGATGAATTCAAGTGCACATAAAATGGACCAAGAACCTTCATCCAGGCCTCTCCATTGCGGAATTTGCAAGAGTTGTCACCAATATAATGACCACTGTGAAACATCTGCTAAGTCATCAACAGTACTATTTTTAGGCTATTGCAAAGTTTGACTTTAATATACGTAAGTACATCTTTCAAGGTAGACTTTGATTCTTTTCATAAGCAAATGAAAAAAGCAAACTAAACTTTCTAAACATTGCAACTTAACTGTGCCTAGTAGCAAATAATCACTATTTCACATAATTTTAAGATGTACATTTTGATTTTCAAGGTATTTATTACCAACTTTTCATCCAGGTCTGGTACAGAACATCCTATTGTTATGGCCATGTTTGGTAAACAACATTTTATGATACAGGATTGATTGTATCGGGCATTGATGGCATGCATTCAAATTGCATCTTAGTTGTATTCATAAGGTTCAAGTTATAATATCCCTAAAATTTGTAATGGAGAAATTGATAAGGGGAAGTAGGCAAGAGACATCCCTCCTCTATTTGTAGGGGAGGACTTCCTTCTCTAACAACCTGTAAGTATGTATAATGATTTCACATATTTACAATGAATTTGTTGAAATATATAACATTTAAAAGCATTCAAAACTAAAGATTAACTAGGAAAAGGAAAAAGACATTTTTGAAGGAGCCTGAAAAGAATTCCAATAGCAACAGAAAGATAATGTGATCCCCTTCAGATTGAAGAATGCTCTAGCACTCTTCTCACAAATTGATCTTGCAGTTTGTTGGCGTAAAATCTAACACCTCTGGAGTGCAGGTTTGTATGACAGCTATGTACACTACGCAATGAGTGCTCTTCAAATTAGGGAAGCTCCCTGTTTGTGCTGGAATGCATGGAAAAGAAAAGTAATCTAAGTCCTATCTTTTTGTTCTCACCGGAAGAGGCACAAGGTTAAGAAAACCAAGAACGTTGCAGCTAAGGATTTTTGGTTTCGCAGATCATTAACTACAACTAAGCTAACTACTTTAAATCTATCCAGTTTCCTCAAGAAAAAAGAGCATGAGGAAATGGAGCAGGGATTGACTATCGGACGATAAACGAGTTTAGACTCTCTACTTGAAGGCAAGGTGGCGCAACTATCATCTCAATCTAAACAAGCTTATTGGGCACAAAACAGATTTAAGAATTCACCAAGATGATCTTATGAAACCCTGTGTGGCATAACACTTGATCAAAATAGTAAAAACTTCACAAAACAGCCTTTATCATTACAATCTCACGAAACCCTATGTGGCATAACCCTTGATTATAATGATAAAGATTCACGAAACAGATTTATCACCGTAATTTCTCGAAACCCTATGTGGCATAACGATTGATCACAATGGTAAATTTACATAAAGCAGATTTATCATCTCAATCTCTTGGAACCCTATGTGGCATAACAATTGATCTCAATGGTAAATATGCAAAACAGATCTAACTATGGGAGGAATTTACCACGCCAATCTTATGGAACCCTATGTGGCATAACACTTGATTGAAAGTAGTAAAGACTTCACAAAACGATTTTATCATCACAATCTCACGAAACCCTATGTGGCATAACACTTGATTGAAATGATAAAAGATTGACAAGACATAAAGAATCCACCATCACAATTGCATGAAACCCTATGTGGCATAACAATTCATCGAAATAGTGAAGACACATGAACAAATACCAAAAGAGCAATATTGAGGGCAAGGTAGGCGCAGCATATATTTCTCTCTCAAGCAAAAGTTATTTACAAATGAGCAAAAGCTCTTATTTATATACATCAAGGTGTAGGTAACCCTAAAATCACCTTGAGTTCACTACAGTTCTTGCAATGCATGCAAAGTCATGCTCTAACCCTAATGGAGTAAACTATACAGTTAACTGGGCAACTACCCTCGGTTTAACTGGTACAAATAACCTAATTGGACAATGTGCAAGCATGCACGTCCTTATTTAAAGCAAAGTTAACTGGCCACTACCTTCAGTTAACTGGAAACCCTAACCCTAACTCCTGTGTTGATAACTCCGAGGATGAGATAAGCATGTGTTAAGTCAGCAAGTGAACTGAAGACTGGAAGTCAAGTTAACTGCTGCTCAGGACTCAACCCTAGAAATTAACTTGCACGTTCTAACTGACAGATCACTCCATGTCAACTCGGTCTAACACTTCGACCAAGAACTCATCGATCTCCCTGTCATCTGGCACTTTGATGCTGCTAAAAATAACAGTCCTTCTTTAGTTCTCTGCCACTTTCAGTAATTGTGTGCACACCATCTTTGCATTCTTCAGTCGCCTTTCTCAAACTGGCTGCAATCACTGAAACATTTTCTAATTTTGGCGCCCTAGGTTCACCTTCAAGGCTGTCAAAAATCAGCTTCTCGAATTCCGCTTGAACTTTTTCCAACTCAACATACGTGCCATCTTCGAGAAGATAATGACACGGGATCTGAACAACGAAGCCACTGACAAGTGCAAGCACTCCAACTACGTCATCCTTCAGTGAAAATAACTTGGAAGAGATTTTCTCACATATTTCTGTTCTGAGAAGGTGCTGCTCTTTCCAAGTGAAGACTTTCTCTTGATCTTCGATCTCCTCCAAAGCATCGCATGCAACTGATAACTGAGATACAAGAACGCGATCCTTTGCCAAGCTCTCTGCAACTGCAATATCCAGCAACTGAATACCCTGACGGAGTTTGTGTGCCTCACTCCTCAACTGATATAAATCTGCAAGAAGAGTTTTACCAGCAGCAACTAAACTGTCAATCCAATCATCAAAAAGTCTGCCATGACTGACCAACTGATCCAATTTTTGTTTCTCTGCAGGTGTGTGCTGAGGAAGAACCGGTGCTCTATTTGGATTCCCATGAACAAGATCAGAAATGTATTGACGAAGTTGACTAATTTCAGTTTTGAGTAAAGCCTTATCTTCTCCATCCTTCGTGATACGCTCTTCAAGATTATTGGTAACAATCTTAAGAAGAGATACATCTGTCTCTCGTGTGATCCTGCCAAGATTTGCCTTAGTGAATGTAAAGTCACCCACTTCGACCTCATCCAAGCTTTTACCTTCTGGAGGCACTGCAACTTCTATCACAATCTCTGATTCAGGGGTCTTTTCGATGTGCACTTGCTTCTTAATCTTCTTGTTTGATCTCCTCTGATAGGGCCCACCAAACTCTGACAAATCAAGGTTGTATGACGGTTCACGCCTTTGTCTTCCCAAAGACTTTTCGGGCCAACAAGACTGAACAATATTTTCAATTCGTGGAGAAACTGTCCCTGATGTATCAACCTGTGGTGTTTCAGTTGTCTCCGATCCTGCTTGAATTTGTGGCTCAGGCTCAGAATCTATATCAATAGGCGGAACGTGAGGAGAACTAGGAAGTGAAACGTGAGGCTCAGTTTGAATAACTGTCTCTACTGGAATCTCAGGAATATTCTCAATTTGTTTCTGCTTCCTTTTACCAGTAGCTCTTTTCCCTGTGTTTCCACTGAGTCTAACTCCTTCCGGAGGTATTATAATGGCTTTAACTCTGGGTCTTGCTCTAGAAGTAGAAGGCAACGAAGAAACATCCTTTGGCAGCTCTGCTACAGGAACTGACTTCCGTGTCCGTTTGCTCTCCAAGAACAACTTACTAGTCTTGATAACTGATCTGGAAACCTCTTCAATAGAAATATTCTCCTTAGCATACCAATCAGGTGAGCGAAGTGGCTGCCTAGCAACTTGATCCTTAACATAAGAATTGAGAAGAACTTCACCATCATCATCTGACAAACCATCAACATCTTCTGACAAGTAATCAGAGAGCTGACCAACAGTAAGTCTACAGTAGTGACGACGACGGACCTCGAATTCATCTTCACAATTTGCCCAGAAGTCTTCAAGTTCTGGCGTATGTGCAATCCCTCGCTCTAACCGATTTGCATAATGTCCAAGAGGATCATAGGAACGCCTCTCAGTATAAGGCTTGAATTTGAACCTTTCTATCTCAGTAGACATACGCCTGGCATCTGTTGCTGCATCACATGTGAAAATTCCAAATGAAAATGGAAAATTTGCCGCAGCCTTATGACGACTACGAAGAAAGAAGTGAATGTGCTGCATTTGCCTGAGGAACTCCATAAAGACAATCTTGTCTGACGGATATCTCGGCAACATCAGAGGCTCTCCAACATAACCATAAACTCGGAGGTACGTGAAAGTAGGAAGCTGTATGAACCAATCTAGTACCATTGGTTTTAAGAAGTCTGAAACTACCTTGAAATGCCACCAAGTAGACCAAATAAGATATCATATGAAACTCGTGCTGCTTGAGAAAGTTAGAAATCTGCTGATGTAAGCAATCACTAATTAACATAGCCCAGTCAAAACGCTCTGTGCCATCAAGGATTCTGGTAATCAGGTAGAACATCCATGGATGGAAAGTGTTAGCATCTGACTGGCTGGTAACTCGATTGAGTAAGGTGATCAAAACAGCAACTTCTCCTTTAAATTCACCACGACCAACCTTCTTAGGCAAGTTAGTTTTCTGAATTGTCAACCATTTCTGAGCAACCTTTCTCTGTGAACGTTGATGATTAGCATCCCATATCTTCTCACAAGCTTCAAGATCAACAGTAAAGTTATCTGAGCGAGGAGAAATAGCAAAACATCTTTCTATGTCCTTCGGCTTGAGACTGCAAACCACTCTTCCATCAACCGATCTGATCTGTCGTGAAGGCGAGTCATAATGCTTAATGCAAGCAAGTACGAACTCAAGATCGAAGATAGAAACAGGAATGGATGTCGCTGCCAGCAACCCGGAACGCTCAAGATTCCTCATCGAATTGCTGCTAACACCTTCTAAACTGCTCAGATTGACCACTGGATAAACATGATTTAGGTCCGTATCTGAAGTCTTGGTGAAATTATGTGTAAGGACTGATTTCACCTTGTAATCAATGAGATTGAACTGCATTTTGAAAATGGTGACTTTTGACTGTAAAGTCGAATATGCTTGAAGAACTTTCTGAAAAACTCTGAAAAAGGCTAAAAATAGCTTCTGACAGGAGAAATTTTCGAAGAAATTCTGGAACATGGGTTTTGTGCACAACTGAATTCTGAACAAACCCAAATAGCTGGATTTTGGAAAAAATGTGATTCAAGCCCACATGCAAAGAGATTCTCGGAAAAAGGCTCAGAGCTTCAGAATGAAGGCTACGGGGCGATTTTCTCAAAAAAATCTAAGAAGTGGGTCTTGTTGCAAACGCTGAAATATGAGAACCCAGATGAACAGATTCTGAAAATGTGTTGAATTACTCTGGCATGCGAAGAAAGTACCTAAGGTGAGAAATAGAAGAAATAAGACAGAAGATAGAAAGTTTTGCTTGTCTGATTCTGAAAAATCTGCAAATTTCTTCTTCGAATCTTTATAAAACCTGCATGCAAAGTGGAAATGAAGTCTAGAATTGACTTCCTCTGAAGAATCTGAGCTCGTAGCTTCGAAGAACGCTGAAAACGGACACCTGAATCACCTTAAGCTTGCTGTTCGCTCAAAAGAATACAAGCTTTCAGAGCAAAAGATGATGCAATAATGGACGCCATCTTTGAAATATATAGAATTTCATCATAAGAAATTCGTACTAAAGCAAGCATGCATTAAAAATGGCGCTTGGCTTCTCATTGGACCCCTTCACAGTTAACTGGAACATAAACAAGCTCAAAAGGTGGGCGCATTAGGGTTAGCCTTTCACATCTTCAGTTAAAACTCAAACATGCGACTTAAGCTTCAGTTAAGACTTGTCTTAAGTTCGCCATCTTCAAATTCTCTTTGGATTCATCAATCTGACCTAAGGCGTGCCCTTTAGATAGCTTCAGTTAACAACAAGAATAAGATAAGAGTTCGCCATCTTCATGCAAAGAATAAGCTAAAAATAGCGACCCTTTTAGAAGTTCAGTTAACAATCTTTGTTGAATGCGTCAACTTCACAAAATTTTGCTTCATCATTTATGCCGTCCCTTTTGAACTTTAGTTGACATTTTGATGAGCATGCATCTTCACAAAATCTTCACAATTACAGCAAAATGCGCCATGCATGTAAGAAAGCAGTTGACATTGGGTGATAATCTTGATTAAAGTGAACATACAGTCAGTTAATGACATGCAAGGTAGTTAGCTGAACATGCAACAGTTAACTTCGACATGCAAAAGTGAAAGATCACT
>VDFB02118933.1:0-14541 GCA_007258455.2 Sequoia sempervirens
CTTTAGCCTTAAGTAGCAATGTGTTCTATTGGTGTATGCCAACTCCAAAGGTTGCTTGCACTATCTTGTAAAAGACTTTCCACTGTCTCCTGCCTGGAACCTGCTACCAAAGGTTCTTGCTGAGCATAGAAGACTATCCTAGTCCTGCTCCAACTCTTCTCAAAGAGTTCTCCACTAGTGCTTTACCTCTGGAAGATCCACACCTTCTTGTAACTGACTATTCTTCCTTGGACTTAGAAGAGTCTAAGTGCCAATTCCTTCAACTTGCTAGAACTGCTTGCAGGGGAGTTGGGGATACTGTCTCCATGCTTTTTGCATCCAAATTGAACCATTTTAGAGGTCCTTTGGTCTTCACTTTACCCGATCTCAAGACCTTGCCTAGATGAGGCCTAAACTCTACTAGCCCTTACCAGTCACTAATTGGCTTTTTCTGCTAATATTCTCCACACAACCTAGCAAACAAATCACCTTTCCTGACACCCTTTTCAGACTTTTAAATCTTGCATAGGTTGTCAAGTCTTTGTCAGTACCGTACATGTGTTTCCTAGGATCTTGGAGAGGAGGCCTAATTGCCCTATCTTCTAGGGTTTCACTGTTTCCTCCTTCAAAGCTATTGTCACTGGATTGTTTGAAGCTCCAATCCTTTTGCTAAGTAAAGACCTTACCTTGTCACACCTGGAACCGTACGGATTCCATACAGTGCACCTTTCCCCTGCCTATGTTCTCAATTTCTCTCTTCCAAACTCCTAACCGGGCAGCTAACACTCGCCTAGGGTTTGGTAATGCTCACTCTTGCTTTGCTCTCAAAGTTTCCTATGACTAAATATTTACAAAGGCATGGCTCCCCTGTCATTTCCATCAACCTCAGGAAAACTCCACGGGCAGATTTCATGGGGGAGCCATTTATTGACTGACTGTTCAAAACTGAATTTACAAAACCTCTAAATTCTGATCTAAGGATTCAAATGAATAACCCTACTCCACTCAACTTGGATACACAATAAAAAGTGAATCAAATCTATTCTAATAACATGAATACAGTGCCAAATCTGAGTATTCAACACCTATTAGAACTCTGTTGCAAAACACACAGGAATTTCAGAGAACCACTCTACAATTCTAAAACTATGAACACAAACACTGAATCTAATCTTAACTCTTATCTACAACATGAAATACACTCCAAGCTATTCAAAGAACCCAAGAACAGTGAGAAATCTGTGTAAATAAAGCCTTTTGGTTCACTGTTTCTCTAAACACACGGGTAACACACAAAAAAATACTGAAAATCTGTTCACTGTCTTCTATTCTTCACAACAAAAATTGTTTACAATCACTAACTACTCCTTCTACGAGCCATTCCCTCCATTTGGGATGCCATCACCATCTTTCAAGGGCAGTTACTCGAGCATTTCCCTGATTTCAAGGGATTCCCAATGCCTAGTAAAGTGCATGCAACCAAACAAGTTCATCATGCAATCTTGCAACATTCTTGCAACTCTGCCTTTACCTTAATTATAGGACCTCAATCTCTTTAAACTCGAACCAACAGCTCCTTAACTGTCCCATGGCATCTCTAAACAATGAGGATAGCACACTAAATGCATTATATCCTATCATATGCTGTCCAAAGCTTAATAAAGCGAAATTTAACAACTTTGATAACCTAATGATAACTTTAGTCCTAATGACTAGCTTAACACAAACACAATGCTCTAAGATCCAACACTACCTACTAACACCACGGTTGGCTGAATCGGTACAAATGGAAATTACAGAAACAAACATGAAGGAGGTTAAGTGAGGTGCCCTGCCATCTATCATGACATCCTCAGAAGTGCTTAGGTATGAAATGTGGCATGCTTCAACATAACATTTACATCACCAAAAGGATTTGTTCATCCTTATTTTCTTCTTTTCTTTTTTAATTACTATAGGGAGTGTCCGCCCAGCCGATATCTTGACCCATTGCGTTACCTTGGGTGCACAGGGCAAAACTAATCCCATGGGTAGGATCCACCGCCTACAAGAGCCATCCTTCTTTTACTATTAATGTCTTAGGTGAAACCTTGGGGCATCACCCTATGTGCAACCCCATGAAGAACCCAAGTAGAGTTGACCCTCTTTATAAGCATGATTTAATGGAATTTTTCCCACAAAATACTTTCCAAGGGTAAATTTTCAAGCCATTTGAAAGTGATCAAAATAATGAAGAGGAAAATAAATATTAAGAATAAGAGTGTTACCTCATGGACCACCTTTGGAAGTAAATTGAGAGGGAATTTTGGAGCCATTTTTTCGAGTATTCAAGCCAACAACCCCAACATCAAATGTCAAGCCATTTTGGTTGGTAGACATAAATAAAAGGGAATAAAATAAACCATTTGAATGTGAGGAAAACTAAATATGAAAGTAATAAATGTCAAGATCTCACACTCTTAACAACAACATGACACAAGGATGATAAGGACAATGGATTGACACAAGTAGAACATGTAAATCAAAGTCTCAAAGCTGTAGAAAACTTATCTTATTATTGGCATATCGAAAATTCACCGCCAAAAATTCACTGACGGAAAATTCACCAGCAGCAATTCACTGTGGGAAAATTCACTGCCATGAAAAATTCACCGCCAAGTAAAATTCACTGCCAACAATTCACCACAGCCAAAAATTAATTACATTAATATTTTTTTTTAAATCAAATTTTTTGAAATATATATTAAAAAATATTAATGTAGTTAATTTTTTTCCGCGGTGAATTGTTGGCGTTGGCGGTGGATTTGCCATGATAGTGAATTTTCCCATTGTGAATTGTTGGCGATGAATTTTCCCTCAGTAAATTGTTGATGATGAATTTTCCTAGAACCCTTATTATTATGTAAAATTAATTAGACCTAAGACTAAATCTTGTCAATTCAAAACATAGTCTCATAATTAATTTCTTATGTTGTTTATTTCCCCATACACTAAATTAATGACATTTAAAATTTGGCTTGAAAATAATAAAAAATTAAAATGACATATGACATATGCCTATTGATCCACTAAATACAATGACACTAATCTTTTTAAAATCACTTGAATAGAATGAAGATGAAAAAAATAATCTTACTTGAAAACACTTACTATCTTAATTGACAATATTAAATGCATATCATCACATTATTAAAATGCTTTATAAAATTATAATACTATTGACAATACTCTATCCAAATCTAAAATATTGTAACAATTAATTCAAATTGCCTTCAACTATTTGAATGAGTGGCAAGAGGTAGTAGATTTGTGAATCTTTTCTTTAGCTCTCAACATCAACAATGTACTTAAAAATCTTATTCATCTATCTTATATATCTCAATATTGTTTCAGACATTATCTCGGTCATGAATTGCTGGTGGTGAATTTTCTTGAGGTGAATTTTCATAATGATGATTTTTCCTGTGATGAATTTTCAAGCGGTGATGGTGAATTTTCCTGGAACCAGTGAAGAACTGCAGCCATCCATTTTCCTCCTGTGGAAACTAACGAAAATCGCTTGGAGATTTTCAAGTCCTTTTAGGTAGGCAGCACAAGACATTACAAATAACACACATATAGGGATTACACTCGACGAGATTCCCAATTCTGATGATGTCTTATCCCTGCCCCACTGAATTTCAACGACTATGTGGGCATTAATCAAGTCAGAAAATAATTTTACAATCTTGAGGTTGCTTGATCAACCATCTTCCCTGTAAAAATGGTATACTCTGATGATAGTCTCTGAAATATTGAACAAATTAGTGAAGAGTGTTTTGGAACTTTTTTAGGACTACAAAATTTTCATATTTATATATATATAATGTAAAAATTTATTTATTTAACAAATTCAAGTTGCACGATGAATAGAATAGTTGAAACTTTCTTAAAATGTGATACCTTTAGTTTATAAATGCACTCCATACACCTACATCTCCATTGCGACCCTCTTGAATTATTAGACTTTTCAATCCTTCCAACCCTTCAAGACCTCCTAGATTTGGCAACTCATTACATTCAACAATCTCGATGCTCTCTAGACAACTTAGACATTCAAGGCTTTGAAAGGGTTTCAACCCTTTACATCCCTTTGTGCATCCCACTTCAAGCGTTGTTAGAGAAGATAACCTTGAAATTGTTTCCAATTTGTGACATCCCACACTTATGTTGGAATTTATTAATCCTGAGTCATGACAAATAATTTATGATGGATATCACATTATTGACCAAGATCTCTTAGATTTTTCCTCTTGCAGTCCTCCTACAACCACTAAACAACATTAAAGATTTGGAGGGCTTTTTGTTCTCACAGGCAATATTGATTTTTGAACTAACAGTTCATTTTTTATTTATTTATTTATTTATTTTGGGGGGGGGGAGGTTTGTGGGGGAATTTATTGTGGTAGATAAGTTTAAAATTGGAAGAGATAAATAAAAGGAATGAGAAGGAAATAGTTAGGGTAACAAAAGACAAAGAATTTCAAAAGAAAAACCTAATGCACTACAGTAACAAAGGTTTGAGTAGCAACAACTCCAGACATGATCATACATAGTGACTCCAAATATGCAACTTTGGAATGTTTTTGTACATTTCTCTTTTCCTTGAATCTTGTTCTTTGTTTTTCTTATTTGGTGTCTTCTTTTTTTATTCAATATATGCAAACTATTAACAAAGTTGCAATCTATGTGCTTATTTGAATCTTATTTCCATCAAATTGGTATCAGAGCCCAATATTTAACTTGTATTGAACATTGAAAACTTGTTTGTGTATTAAAAAAGACAATAAGAATTGGTAGCAACCACCATCGTTTAATGTAAAAAACTATTATGTGTAGGCAATGAAAATGAAGACAACAATGGTAGCAAATGACTTGTGGGAGTTAGCAGTCACTAGTTTCACAAATATGATTGACCTAGCAACATACGAAACTCTCACAAATAACTAGAAGATCTAGTTGAAAGAGACCAAAAGGAAAGACACAAAATCCTTAAGCTTGATAGAGGATCCATGACAAAGCCAATATTCACTTGAATAGCAACAATTCACTATGTAAAGGAGGCTTGGAAAATCCTCCAAACCATTTACAACGGAATTTATAGCGTAATATTATTAAAACTCCAAATGCCCATGAGATATTTTGAAACATTCCAACTAAAAGATGGTGAGTCCACATTAGACTTTAACACGAGAGTTCCCACATTGATAAATCAACTGAGAATCAATGGTGAAACCATGGAAGAGGAAAGGATTCTTGAGAAAATCATTAGGATTTTACCCTCAAAATTTGACCCAATTGTTATTTCCATAGAAGATGCAAATGACCTCTCAAAAATGGCAATTGATGAGTTGATGGACTCATTGCAAACCCATGAGCAGTGCATGAATAGGCTTTCATATTCTTCCTAAGAGAAAGCATTCAAATTTCAAGCTAATGCAAGAGATAGGGGGAGAAAGAAATAACTCTAGAAGGAATTCCAAAGGTAGAGGTAGCAGGAACTTTGGAAGGAGAAGTTTTGGAGTGGACAATCCCAAAAGAACAAACAACGAAGAGGGAGCAAGCAGCTCACACCCCAGCTTCAAAACCTATAAAAATAGGAGCAAATCAAATCATGGGTATGATAAAATTAATGTTTAGTGTTACTAGATTCCCACAAGTATGGTCATTATGCAAGTGAATACTAGAAAAAGCTATGTGATTATTCAAAACAAAATGCACAAACATGGCTAATGAAAAGGTAGTTGAAGCTAATTAGTTAAAGGCCTTCATCTTGTGTAATATTGGTTAGAAATAGAATGTTGACATTTGGTACTTGGACAATAGATGCACCAAACACATGAGTGGTAATGAGTAATTATTTTCATTTATTAACAAGAATGTCAAATTTGAGATAAAAATTGTGAATAATGAAATAGTTTCAGTAATGGGCAAAGTGCCTATTATTATCCACACCAAGCATGGTGAGAAGAAAGAAATAGAGAATATTTAAATTTTTTCCTAGGGCGAAATATTAACCTCTTGAATGTTAGATATTTGGTCTAAAGAGGCTACAAACTATTGATGAAGAAAGGTGAGTGCATCATCTTTAAGAAGAATGAAAGAAATAATTTAGTAGAAGTAGTCCAAATGACAAGGACTAGATATTTCCTATGTGGATTCAAACTATTTTATCACCCATTTTATAGCTACTCCTCCTAAGCATGAAAAGTATACAATAGTACAACAACACACAGTCTTTGAGGTGGTCATCTAATACCCCTCAAGGCTCTAGCATTTAATGTATGCACACCTAATTTGTTCTAAATTGATTCTTTTGTTCAAGAAGGATATGGTTTAGGGTTTACCAACCATAGTAGAGCCAAATGGTAGATGTGGAGCCTACATATTAGGAAACTCTTTCAATTAGAGAATTATATAAGGGAAATAGCACCATTAGAGCATGTGCATATATATTTGTGTGGCCCTATGAAAACTTTAACCATAGAGAAAAGTCAATATTGTATGACCTTCATTGATGATTACAACTAGAAGACATGGGTCTACTTATTGAAAAATAAATCAGAAGCTTTTGAGAAGTTCAAATTATTTAAGGCCCAAGCTAAGGAGAGTGGACACTTTATCAAGGTCTTTAGATCATACATAGGAGGAGAGTATACCTCCAAAAAAATTGTAATTTTTTGCAAGAATGAAGGCATCAAAAAAGAGTTGATGACTAGCTATACTCTATAGAAAAATGGAGTAGCTTAGCAAAAGAATAGGACCATCATGGAGATGAGAAGAATTATATTGAAAGCTAAAGGACTCTCAAATCCCTTTATTATAGTTATTTTATGTGTCCAACAACTTTTTATATTTCCTATGCAAAATTTTGGAGGCCATAAATTTTTATTCAGTGTGATGATTGGGCCCTTTTTAAATTGAGGTACTCAAAGAGATATATGCAACGAGCAACCAAAAGGAAAATATTTTGGCCAAAAACTAACCTTATAGCCCAAAAAATGAGTTTTTCCATTTTATATCCAAGATTTTCACCTTTTGTAATATTAACATTAGGATCATGGCACAAAATGGGCAAAGTGGTGGTGCATCATGAAGTCTGAGGAGGTGGGGTTTGACAGGGAAACAAATGCTCAAGAGAAAGATGGCTATAGGAGTGATGTGAGCCTAAGGAAAGGGCTTAGGGAAGAGTAGAATTAGAACCGGGGAAAGGAGAAAGAGAGATAAACCATATCCCCGTAATGGGTTGTCTCGAGATGGAGATGGATCAATAAATGCAACCCAAGGAACGGAGGTGGGAAGAGAAGAAAAAGGAAGAAAATGAAACATGAATATGAGGGAAAGATGATTTCCCACGGTGGCGAGAAGGAAGGAAAGGCTGGGGTAAACAAATTCCCAGTGGATGGAACCAAAAAAGAAAAATACAAACTATGGTAGTTTCCCGAGGGAGTGAAGTGATTCGGGAAAAATAAAACCCTAGGAGTCCCAATAGTGAGGAGCCTTTGGAGAGCCCACGGAGGGACAAGAAAACCAATCAAAGCTGGCGGAGTCAGTAAGAATCTTGGAAAAGAGGAAACAACAATAGCAACAAAAAGCAAAGCCTGAAATCACCTAGGAGGAGAACATATGCGTTGGGATAAGATCCCCCACAATGGAGCCCATTGGAACAGAAGACCCCCAAGATGACCCTAATCACTACAACCCTTAAGCAGTGGAGGAATGGGGACAGTGGGGTGGTAAGAGGAAAAGAAAAGAGGATCAAAAGAATGCTTGCTAAACCATGGGGCAACAAGCTTTTCTCAATGCCGGTGGAAATCATCAAAGGAAGAGTGGAGAGACTGTGTGATCGAGCCCTCTTTGCAAAATGGTGTGGGCCAGGAGATCCGAAAGAAGAAATCATGAACTGGTGGTAGCAAAAATTTAAAGATTGGTAAGCATAAAACCTCTCCCCAATGCCTTTTATTTGATAGAATGCATAGACTGGGAACTGAAACAACAAATAGTATTTGGTAAACCCCTTTTCTTCAATGGTCACAACTTCCATTGCAAAAATTGGGAATCCAATTTCGACCCATGGCACTACAAAATAAAACAAACCTCAACATGGTTAAAACTGATTGGCCTTCCATTAGAATATTGGAGTGTGGAGGCCATGACCAAGATTGGGGACACTTTGGGAGTCTGCCTAGGAATAGACGAAGATTTTATAAATGGGAAGAAAGGTGTAGAGGCAAATATTTTGGTGGAAATAGAGGAAGGAGTAGGGATATATAAAAGCTTGGAGATCCTATCGTAGTTTGGTAGTTGGATTCAAAAGGTGGCTAAGAGTGAAAGCAATAGGATAGGGAAGTGCCTCTTTAGGGAGGACATAAAGAAAGGAGGCTCTGGCATAGTGGAAGAGGAAAACTACATGGGTAGCAAGCAAGAAATAACAAGCAGCCTAGTGGCAGAGTCTGGGGGTAATGGAAACAAAATAGCTCCAAGGGGTGAAGGCCTGGAACAAACAAATGAAAAGAACTCCAAAAAGAGGAAGCTGGGAGGAAATGAATGGGAAACAACTATAATCCCAAGCCAAAGAATGTCGAATGCTGAAGGAGTAACTCTGCAGGCGAAAGAGGATTTGAGTACACTCTTGAAACACACCAAAGACTTGGAAAAAGTCATAACCACACAAATAGGGGAAGTCATGAACAGGAAAAAGAACCCTGAGAACAAAAGTCAAGAGATTAGAGAAGCACATGAAGAAGAATAAAAGGAAGCAGAGGAAAAGGAAAAAACAAATGAAAAAGAAAAAAACAAAGCCCAAAAACCTCACCAGGAGGAGAAGGGGGAAGACGGAACTCATCTATCAGACAATGAAACAAATGAAGATTGGGAAACAAATGAGGAAGAGCAAGAGGAAGTTGAAGAAGGGGAGTTGTGGGAGGAAAGAATGTTAGAACAAACCCAATCAAAGCTAAAAAAATCCAAACATAAAGGGGAAGGGGAAGAGAGGCCCCAAAACCAACAAAGCTAAACTGGAAATAGCTGCAAATGTAGTTGGCCAAACAAAACTATGGAAGGGGAAGGAGACACTCCTTCCCTAGACCAAATGAGGATAATAACATGGAATGTTAGGGGCTTAAACACCCCTAACAAATGGCGTATGGTCAAGTACCAAATTGACCAATCCAAAGCAGACATATTCATACTACAAGAAACAAAGTGGGGCACAGAAGAAATCAAGAATAGAATGAAGTGGTGGAAGCAATGGGAAGGATGCTATGTAGGGGTAGAAGGGGCCTTGGGAGGTCTAGGGGTTATTTGGAACCCACTCACAATATTAGGGGAACTGTTGGAAGAGAACAAGAACTTCATAGCAATAAAATGTAAAGTGTTACCAAAAAATGAGCAATTTACATTAATCAACACATATGGCCCTACCTAGATAGGTGAGAAAAGAGCAGTTTGGCAGAAAATCTCTTAGGCCATATTGAATTTTAGGGGAGAAAAAGGAATCATAGTAGGAGATTTCAATGCAACCCTAAACTGTGAAGAAAAGAGAGGTGGGATAAGGAGAGTCACAAGAGTCCAACAGGACTTTCAGGAATTTGTGGACAACAACCACCTAATGAACATAACAACAATAAATGACACCTTTACCTGTAGGAGGAAAGGATTTACAAACATATATGAAAGGCTAGACATATTTTTCTTGTTTGGGGATTGGGGAAGAATAAACTAAAATCATGAAGCCACTATTTTGCCCTATGTGGGATCAGATCATTTCCCAGTGCCGCTACAAATATAGCCAGATGCCACCCCGATGGGCTGCCCATTCAAGTTTGAGAAAATGTGGACCAGAGATGATAAGCTCCCCAATTTTATTAAGGAATAGTGGCAGGAATTACAGATAGGAAATCACTCTTTCTTGTATAAACTGAAGAGAAAATTGAACCATGTGAAGAATAAACTCAAAGAATGGAATAGAGAACATTTCAAAAACATCTTCCAAGAAAAAGAATGGGTGGAAAAAGAACTAAGCACACTCAATGAATATATTATAGAGGAAGGAATGGATATGGTGGATTTTGAAATGGAAAAGGCCCTAAAAGAAGAAATGATAGAGATCTTGAAAAGGGAAGAATGCTTCTGGAGACATAAATCAAGGGATACGTGGCTCAAAGAAGGTGAAAAAAATACGAAGTATTTCCATAGAATGGCAGTAACCAATAGAAGAAGGAATAGAATAACATCCATAACAAGAGAAGATGGCTCAATAGCACAGTCGTTGGAGGAAGTCAATGAGGAGGTAGTGAACTTCTACCAAGCAATTCTAAATAGACCAAATGGGAATAATGAGGAAGTCAGAAACAAATTGTTGGCAACAATCCCAAAGATCATAGGAGAAGAAGAAAATAAAATGCTATATAAGCTAATAAGCAAAGAGGAGGTGAAAAAGGTGACTTTTCAACTAAACCCAAACAAGTCCTCGGGACCGGATGGGTTTCCTGCATGCTTCTTTGAGAAAATTTGGGAAATAGTGGGGGAGGACTTAAACTTGGCAGCAAAAGAATCGAGAAAAAAGATGACCATGTTGGGAGCAACAAACCACACATTCTTGGCTTTGATCCCTAAGAAAAAGGACTCGGAAAAGATGGGGGATTTCAGACCAATTGCTTTATGCAATACAGTTTATAAAGTAATTATGAAAATAATATCAAACAGACTGAAGGGAGTATTAGGGAACATAATCTCAGAGGAACAGAATGGGTTTGCTCCAAGCAAATCAATTGTTGAAGGCATAATAACAACTCATGAAACCCCGGATTTGGCCAGAAAGGAAAGAGAGTCATGTATGATCCTCAAGTTGGACATACTTAAAGCATATGATTTGGTGGATAGAGTTCCTACTGGAGGTACTAAGGAAATTCGGATTTCAAGAGGATTGGGTAAATTGGGTAAGAAGTTGTATCTCTAAATGGGACAACTTAGGGCCTCTTCTCATCCACAGGAGGGATTAGGTAGGGGGATCCCCTATCCCCTTTCCTGTTCCTCATCATGGCGGAAGTAATGGGAAAGGGAATAACAACTCTAAGACATGTAGGCAAATGGAAAGGTGTGCAAGTAGCTAATGGTGTTGAAAATACAACGCATTAGCAGTTTGGTGATGATACAACTCTATTTGGAATGGAAAGTAGAAGAGAAGCAAGAAACATAAAAACCTTTTTGGATGAGTATTTCCAGGCATCAAGACAAAATATAAACTGGCACAAATCAGAGGTCTTCTTTCTCAACACACAACCGAGCCTTCAGAGGGATCTAGCAAGAATTTTGGGTCTGAGAGTGGAAAATTTCCTAGGGAGATTCTTGGGTACTCCATTATTTGTGGGCATCAACAAAAAATGCTATTGGGAAAGGCTAATAAACAGTTGCAAGAATAAAATGGGGACATGGAAGGGGAAATGGCTATCATCGGTAGGAAGATTGATGATGGTGAAGGTAGTGCTTTCAGCCATACCGATCTACTCAATAGCGTGCCTAAAGATCCCAACAACAATTGAGGAGAAGATCAACCAAATATTTAGAAATTTCTTTTGGAGTGGTACAGGAGATCAACAAAAATTTCCCCTAGTAGCATGGAAAAAAGTCTGCACTCCCAAAGAGGTTGGAGGAGCAGGCATTAAGCAATTAAGATTGATGAATATGGCAGTGGGTGCAAAATTGGTCTGGGACATGTATGCAAGAGGAGAGAAACGCTGGGTTAGGATTCTAAGAAGAAAATATCTGGACTCAGACTCTCCAATTCAAATTCTCACAACTAAGAACCCTCCTAGAGGATCAACCATATGGAACTATTTGTTGGAATGCAGGGACATAATCACAAAGCATGTGACATGGGAGTTGAGAAATGGTAAATCAACATCCTTGTGGAAGGATTCATGGAATGGAAAAAAAGATTTGGCAATGCTACCCAACCTGGATCTAATCAAAGAAGAAACTACAAGAACTTGGGGAGAGAAGGTATGCAACTATGGAAGGATAATAGAGAGGGAGGGTCTGCAAGAATGGGAATGAAACTCCTTGCAAAATCTAGAAGTCCCACAAAACCAGAAAGATGCCCTTGCTACAAGCTTAAAGGAATTTTTTTTTTTCCTTCTAACCAAGAAGACACCATTAGGTCGTGTGGCTCCACGACAGGAGCATATGTAGTCAAGCTTGGCTACAGGATAAAGGAACAAGCAAAGGTAAGAGAAAATTGGCCAAGTAAACTGCTATGGGGGAAGAACTGTCTACCAAAAGTAGGGGTGTCTTCTTGGCTGGCGATTCAAAAAAGGATCCTAACAGAGGATAGATTATCCACCTACGGAATCCAGGGCCTTGGGAGATGCATTTTGTGAAAAAATGATAACGAAGATACAAACCACCTACTACTAAACTTCCCATACTCAGAGCATTGTTGGAAGCATTTCATGAGGAAAATCAGGTGGCAAAGCCCCTTGCCAAAATGCTTATTGACATGGTTCAATATGTGGCCCTATCCAAGAAGAAAGGAAGTATTTGATAGCATCTAGCCTATAGACCTGTTGATAATCATATGGGAAATCTAGAAGGAACGCAATAGAAGGATCTTCCAAAATAAGGAAATGACGCCAAAAAGGATGTGTGAAAAATAGAAGGAATGGTTACTGAAATAGTGAATGAAGCAATAAAATCAAATACAGGGAAGCAAGGTACCTACACAAATTGGGATGACCAAACAAAACAAGCTTTCAAGGGACTTATCATACCTAAAATAGTAGGTTCGAGACAAAGTATATCTCAGCAGAAGAGAAAGGAATTCAGATGGGATCCTCTAGAAAATGGCTGGATCAAGATCAATTTTGATGGGGCGGCTCGAGGCAATCCAGGTGCAGGAGGTGCGGGGTGTGTGGCCAGAAATGAGAAGGGGGAGACAATAGCAGAGAAATCCAAACCACTAGGAATCTACACAAACAATGAGGTAGAGTTCCAAGTAGCTCTAATGGGAATTCAGATGGGAATAGCCATAAATGCAAAGAGAATATTGCTAGAAGGCGACTCCCTCATCACTATTAACTTGATAAGGAAAAAAAATTCTCCCAATTGAAAATTGAACCATTGGCTTCAATCAATATCACAACTTCTGGGTAGATTTGAGGAATTCAAGGTATCACACATTTACAGAGAAGGAAATCAAAGAGCAAACAGCTTGGCGAAAGAAGTTGTAGAAAAAAACCAATGAAGAATATGCCAAGGGCCTTAAGGAAGGGATTCTAATAAAAATTCGAGCAATTATTTGAAGAGCATGATGGCCAGCAAATGCTCCACGTTCTATCCTACATGGGTGCATGAGGTGACAAGAATTAGAATCAATCCTACCAAAGAGCTAAGTGGGAAACATGTTGGGTGAATTGACACATTTCCAAAGAAAGGCATGTGTACATGCGGGCCCCATAGGATCATAAGAGCTAACAAGGAAGGCTGTGAATGACGACTATAATCTTGTTCTTACTGACTGCCGACATAATTGAACTGAAGTGAAAATGATCTAATACATGCGAAGTGTGGGGAAGGTCATTTGCTAAAGCCACATTGGCGAGGATGAGCTGGGTTTGGCTTGTCATCCATGAAAAGTACTCATTCGTAACAAGCTAGTTGCAAACGAACATGCCTTGCAATAATGGCTTGGTAGGCTTTGGAATTAAAGCCTAGAATAATTTAATTAACAACCCAAATGGATCCTCTTGAAGACATTTGCAAACTTTTACAAAAACAAGAGTGACAGGTGGAGTGTAGGCGTTGTAGGTTGTTAGCAGTTGAAAGCCGCTCACAGATAGCTTAAAATGGAGACGCCGCTTTCACTTAGCACGAACACGAAATAGTAGGCCTTTAAAGGGGAGATCACAGATAAACGTCTATAGGGGTTGCTTTCCTCTTCGTTCCCAGTAATCCTCTGGGCCACAAAGAGAGTTCTGCATCCTGAGTTTTTGAGGGCCTATCACAGAGCGAGGTCCAATTCAGAGATCCCTGCGATGTTTCTGGCAGTCCTTGTGCATATGGGGGTGTCGAAGGAGGGTGCCAAAAAGTTCACATAGATGGTTTTTGATCATGCGTGGCTGGAAGAAATCGATGCGACTCTAGAAAATGTTGATGAGAACAAGCTGATACCCATGCCACAAAATTACTACATGATTCGCATGCATGGTTGGGAGGTGATGAAATTCCCGTTGATTAGAACCATAGAGCTTGAAACCTTCAAGAAGCTCTGGGATGTTCGTGAGCGCAACATTTTCTTCCTACTTCGGGCTGCAAAGATGGTCACCAACATACCATGAGGCTGGGCCTTGCGCTATGTGGAAGATGAAGAACTGGTGAACGAGATTGTGGTTGGAGATGATGAGGACTGGAAGCTAGGGCTGGGGGAATAATGGTGTCAAAATAATGAGAGGGACCCTGAGAAAAAGGACAAGAGCCCAACACATGCCAAATGTGGCCCGGGATGCACTGTGATTGCCAATTTCA
>VDFB02118934.1:0-43276 GCA_007258455.2 Sequoia sempervirens
TTGCCTTTTTGATGTCTCATGTATTTTAAAATAAGGGGCCCCTTTTACTTTCCCACTTAACTTTAGGCTCACATTAATAAAGTTAAATGATTGGCTTTAACTTTATAATTTAAACTTTATTAATACAGAGACGAATTAAACCAATGGAACTAAAATCATCTGACGATAATAACCAATCTTCCATTGAAAGGCACTGTCACTGGAGACCCCGGGCCCATCTGATGAATTACTATTCACAGCATTAATGACTTACTAAAAATAGTAAGTATGCCAAAACTACCTCCAGATGCCCTAAATTGACCTGCAACGAAAATTGTCTAGGCCAACAATCCTCAAGATTCCTTAAAAGCCTTGGTTAGCCTACGAAACCAAGGATAAATTGGCTAACGACAACATCATACAATGCGAGCTAGAAAATGGGACATTACAGTCCTTCCTTCCCAAAATTGCTTGTCCTCAAGCAATTCTGATGCTACCCCAAGATCACTATGTTGAACCAACTGGAACTGAGTATGATCCCAGGGTCCCAAGTCAACCTAGGAGATCGGTAGCACCAACCGCTAAAAGCATTGCTCTGCTGGATGCCAACACATGAGACCTCCTGATAACAACTAGTAAGTAGAGCAATCAAATACTGCACCACCTTTGTCCACTTCTCAGGTAACTGCTCTCCAAAAAGAATAAATTGGACCCGCATGGGAGTAAACCCCAGCAAGCCGACATTGGCTTCCTCATCCTCAACTGTTGAACTGCAAACCCAAGTGATTCCAGGATTCCAAATCAACCTCAAAAAGGAATCACCATGCTGACGTTGCATCACTCTGATATAAACATAAATTGAGACTCTACTATCAAGTGCAAGCTTGTCACCCATGTATGTACCTGAATCTCTTATGACATTAAGCATGCTCAGCATGAAATGAGGAATAGTTTTCAGTGTATCTCCAAATGTAACTACACACATCCCTTCTCGATTTTCAGCAGCAACAAGTCTGAAAAACTGATTTATACTCACTTCCTAAATACCTTTGCTCTCATGGACTGGTAAATTCTCATCAACATCCATTTCCCAAGTGCTGTAGAGATCACTATGTGCACTCAAATCTATACAAACAGTTGTTATCATCACTCGTGAGAAACTTGAAACAATGAAGACATCCTCATGCTTAGGCTTGCAATCTTGAGTATATGCAAAGTGATTTTCCGAATCCATGTCAACCTGAAAATTCATATTTGACATCTTATGACAAACAAGTGCATAAGGATTGTCGTTCACCTTCAACGGATCAGCATTTGATACAAATTCTTTCATAGAATCTTTGTAGCATTCAATCAATTCTTCTTCAAACATTGGTTGCTCATCAATGGTGGTTGTCCTTTCTAATGTGGCTGTCATAGAAAATTGATTTTCTGATTGAGATTGTGCCAAACCCAGCTCTAAGTTGAGCTGGTAAATCTGATTTTCTGCTCTTTGTAGAGCCTCTTGAGTAGCTTCCAAGGTATCCTTAGTGTCCACAAGCTCATAGGTGAGATTGACAACTTCTTCTTTCCTATACAATTATTCTGAATAAATTTCTGCGAGATTAAGGAGGTGCTCTCGATCTGAAGTAAGTGCAAATAATTTGATTTCATTACTTCCATAGTTGTTTTGGTCACTTGTAAATCAGCATAGGAAGATTCTTCTTTACCCCCTTTTTGTCTTCTCTCGAGTTGTCCCTTCCAAAGGTGATCTTCAACCAACTTGTACAAGTCATCAAAATGTGTTAATGCTGCAACTATCTTATCTTCATTTACCTTCAGCTGGTTCTCCAATTTATGATGCTTAACATGCTTTTGAACAACAATAGATTCATATGATGAACTAATTGAATCACTCTAAAGGACTTGTCTTTCACAGAAGACTTCTTCTTTGATACCTTCTTTGCACTCTTGCTGATTTAATGCTAGGGCAGTGTTAGAACCAATCGTAAAATCACCATCATTGTCATTTGGGGAAAATGAGGCAGCAATAACACTACTCATAGGATCATCAAAAGAAGCCATTACCTTTCCCGATTCGTCAAGCATAATCTCCAAATTACCTACAAAGAAACTTGTGTAACCTTTGCCTGAAGCCACAATTGATTCAATATGTTGGGGTCTATCCTCTTCATCCCTGGTCCATACTTCTTTGGCTGACTTATCTTCCTCACTAATCCCACAATTATGATCAAGTGTCCAAGTCTCCTAACATGTGAAACAAATCTGCTCTCTCCTCATTTGGTTTTTGCTCTTCTTTGGAGATCCTGAAGCCCGTAAACCCAACGAAGTTAGCTCCCCTTTAGTCAATAGTTCCTTGAACTTCTCAACTTTACGCTCAACTAATCTTTTGGAGAACTCGTAAGCAATAGGTGATATAGCCCGCTCCTTCCTCCAAATGGCCAACAAATCTAATTGCAACCGCTTGTAGATATTATCATCCTCATCTAAGTTTAAAGACATAATAGTTTGCATACAAGACCTCACAATGTTTGGATGATGTTTTCTAATTTTAGTTAGGAAGCATTGAAACATTTGTAGAATTAATTTATCACATTTGAGGTCCAACATAATGATAAATGGTCTAGTCTTGGCCATAATTTCTAAAATATTAGCCCTCTTACCAAAAGTAGGGGCTTTGACATCATGTAACCCATGTAGGTTCTCCACAATCAACTGTAGAACCTTCTTTAGTATGCCATCATTATAGGGTGCTATAGGAGCTGTTATTCTTATGATCTTATTGTGACAAGAAGCAACTGCAAGTCTCACCTTTTTGCAAGGATGTTCCATGAACTTGTGCTGGACCAAAACGAGCATTGAGGGTTGGAAAGCCCAATTCAGAAGCATCCAATCTGCCTGATCTACTTTGGATAAATAAGTGTCTATTTCCTCCAACTTAGAGAGAACATCATTGGTGAATTTTATGGACTTCAATTCTAATCCAATTACATAGAGCCAATTCCCTACTTCCTTTTCTTTCTGCAAGTCCCTTAGCTGTTCACCATTGAATGTATCATTGAATTCTTTCGAGAAAAGATCACTTTTCTTATCTGCCATTGTCTTCATTTTATTTATTGGACCCTTGAAAAAGCCTGGTTAAATGTGCCCTTGAATGACTGATTTTATGAAGATAGGAATTTTGTCAAACAGTTTGTTTCATGCTGATGTGAGCTGAACTATGACGTTTGGCTTGATTTCTTTTAATACAGATTATGTGATGCATCTGATAACTTAGCCAACAATGATCAAGGCTACTGATATGATAAGTAATATAATGCGAGATAGCCTAGTGACTGAAATGGATGCAAATTATGCATCTACAGCAAGAAACATTTTCAGAAACAGTTTGCATGTAAACTACAACTCCATATTATTGCAAGTGAAGACTCCCAAAACATTACAACTTTTGTCAACAAGCTCATACACAAATTACTCTCAAGGAGACAACTTACAATGTTATATTGACTCAGATTTCAATGGCATCCCTACAATGTTTCTGATTGCAAAAGTGCAGAAACTAGATAGTGACTTACTGACTGTAGAATTTGCAGCAATTTTCCAGACAATACAATGCCAATACAAACAACTAATTGAATAAATGTAGAACCAGGATGGACTGAAGATGGCAGCGGCTGGAGCATGAGCAAGAGACCACGTATTTTCCCTCCTTGTCTTATTTGAATCTTCACAACTTGCGTCAGCTTCACAAACCACAATCTCGTCTTAGAGAAATGACTGCCTCCAAAGGAAGATAAGATTGTCTTTGGTGATGCCAAGTGTAAAGTAGCTTCAGATTTACTTAAACTTGATTTCTCTTTCTAAACTAAGCAGCTCCTTCAACTTCCGTGTCAAAACAGATTCTCAGGCAGCTCCTGATTAAATTGATGATTTGTCTTGTGCGAATTCATCTTATTTTCAGCTTAATATTTTGCCCCTATTTTGACGCCAGCTCACGATAACCCAGAATGATAATTATCTTTACCGCATATGTTACCTTGGGCTTTTTTGAATTTGTCGCTTTGCACAAGTAACTCTATTCTTGTCTTATTTGTCCTGAGAGGATAACATGTACAGTCTCGACTTCTCCAGATGAGTGTGCCTAAGAGACTAAAGAAGCCATGAAACTTCCAACAAGTGATTTTGACCTCTCAATGAAACTCTGCCTTACCATCATGACACGTATGAAGACCCCTTAAGGAAGACGACAAATGTAAACTAAATGTGACGATAAGCAACTCCCGATGCTTCCAAGTGCGGCTAAAAAGAGACCAATATATTCTCAGATTGGACTTGTCCTTACCACGTCATTTGTTTTCTACAAGTGCATACTCCTTGATTGGATGTGTGGCACTTTATTGACTGGATTTGTCCTTTGTGCTGAGTCTGCTTCCTCAAATGTATTCGTTCATAATCTGGCTCTCCTCAATACCTGATGATATTTCAATATTTGTCTTATGCGTATTTCCAAGCATACACACAAGGTGGTCCCGACAGCTCAAAGGGATTTAATATTTTGCTAATGCCTTGGACCCTCCTCTTGGCGGCTAGCACAAATGACGTCTTCCTCAATAAAATGATTGGTCATGAATGATAAATTTAGTAGATGTCCATGCTCAAAGCTGCGCCCAACATCAAATCTGATGAATACAATTTATCGGGTCTCCTCTTGGCTACGTGACTTCCCAGCTATGACAATGCCTTGTTTCCTAAGCTGCTTCCGATTTGCTTTTTATTCAAAGCAGCTCCTGAATAATCTTTACTACCGCCAACTCTTGACTATCCTTCAAAGTTGACATTTATCTTTACTTGATGTTATAATATTGAACTCCTTCAATAAAATATGATATGCTTTATCTTTCTTAATAAATGCGATTTTCTTCACCCTAAGCAGCTCTCCCGACAAGAGAGTGAAGGGCATCTCTTTTCTCTTGTCTTTATATAGCTGCTTATTCATTGCAAACCTCCTAGGCGTATCTTGCAAATGTTTTGTCTTTATCAATAAAGATGACCAATTCTTGATGGGCTGCGATTCCCTCATAAGAAGGACGTCTAATGCGAAGCTGCTATGTTAGCCTTCCTCTTAATAAAATACGATGAATTCAAGCCACATAATTTGACTTTCCTATCCCTTGTCCTTTCGGTACCCAATCTAGCAAATATTTGAACAATGAATTCACTCCAAATGTGAATCGAATGCCTCTAAGGGCTGCGCCACAATTCCTGGAGGAATACGATTTTCACCCAAGACAAGATATTGAAAATTATGGCAAATATTTATTTTCAATATCAATCTCCTCAAAATTCACCTGGTAATCTCCTTAAATTGATTTACTCCAGCAAAACCCCCTATTCTAAATATTAAATTCTGAAATTGATTATCTTTGCAAAGGATTAACTCTTCAAACCCTAAGCACTCAGAAAATTTCTTTTTTTGAGAACCAACACAGGGTGGCAGGATTCAGGCTCTGATACCACTGTAATGAGCCAAACTAGATCTGACTCAAAAACCCCCAATTTTCTGCCCTAAATTTTCAGATTTTTAATTTAAAATAAAAACTTCTATAGAATCTATTATGAAGATATGAAATTCCAACACAATAATAAACTGCAAAAATAATCCAACTTTTGCATTTATTCAGAAATAGTTGCAATAATACATCAGCTATGGCAACTTACAGATACAAATATTTTTTGCAGCAATACAACAACTACTGCAAATCTGACAAACCCTCAGAAATAGCTTGAATCTAAAGCACAAAGTGAGATATCTGAATAATAACTCCAACAGACAATGGGTTTCCGTCCACTGTCTCCAAGCTCGAGGGTTTCCGTCCTCAAACCTGTTGAAAAGCCAAAGCTTCCCTGAATTCTCCAAGAGAATATATTAACCAAGCATAAAACCAAGCATGTTGAAAATGAGCCATTGCAACACTTTTTATAAGCTTCTCATAAGAGCTCATTCACACTTTTGACCAATGTGGGATAAAACATAAACTTCCTTTTTCCCTTTTTGATGTCTCATGTATTTTAAAATAAGGGGCCCCTTTTACTATTCATTTTCCCACTTAACTTCAGGCTCACATTAATAAAGTTAAATGATTGGCTTTAACTTTATAAATTAAACTTTATTAATGCAGAGATGAATTAAACCAATGGAACTAAAATCATTTGACAATAATAACCAATCTTCCATTGAAAAGGCACTGTCACTTGAGACCCTAGGCCCATATGATGAATTACTATTCACAGCATTAATGACTTACTAAAAATAGTAAGTATGCCAAAACTACCTCCAGATGCCCCGAATTGACCTGCAACGAAAATTGTCTAGGCCAACAATCCTCAAGATTTCTTAAAAGCCTTGGTTAGCCTACAGAACCAAGGAGAAATAGGCTAACGGCAACATCATACAATGCGAGCTAGAAAAGGGGACATTACAGCTTGATGACAGTACTTCCCGAAGAAAATAGTTATTTGTGCCTCCTATAGACAACACCAAGAAAGTTAGTGAAGAAATTTGAGGGGTAATAGGTAAATGGAAAAATCAATTGCTATGTGGGTGTAGGATTTTTACATTCTTATCTCTCATGGGTTACCTTCTCTTATGTTTGTGTGGGTTGGAATTCAAAGATGAGTGTAATGTCCCCTTCTTAGTAGTAATTCCATCTGATGACTGCTAGTCTATCTCGGAGGCTTGTAGGCTAGTCAGAGGCATAATTAGGGTTTCCAATTTTCTAGGAGGTTCCTTTTTGAGTTTTTAGGGGATTGTTTATAGGAGTTTGGCAGAGGGACTTATGGGTCTTTTTGGGTTTTCAGAGGGCTTCAAAATGATATGACATGCATTTTCATCGGAGGACAATTTTGGACTTACCATTTTTAGTAAGTTACAACGGCTGCCCGGTTTGTGCTCTAACGGAGTTTAGACTCACTATTTTTAGTAGTATTATATTTTTTGTAAGTGCTATTTTTGGCAGTGCAGTTTTAGCAGTAGTTCAACATTTAGTGTTTATTTCTGGCAAGGCAAAATATTTAGTGGCGTCTCCAGCTTTCTTGGAGCCTATTTCTTAGTTGGCAACTTAAGTTACTTTAATATTGTACTTTTGGCCCCCAACGACTAGACTAATGACTTAAGTTGTTTTAACTTATGTCCCTTCATGTGGTCGTCCATTTTGGAGACATATTTGCATTTTATTAAGTTAATATGTTGCAAAGTAAAGTTGGTGCCCAAGTCCAAGTCAAAGTTGATTTAAAAGAATATTTTAATCCTTCTCTTTTGGGCGTCCCTTTTGAAGGGAAAAACAAGTTTGAATTTTTGGGTTGGAAAAGCTATATATACAGGCCCTTACCTTTTCATTTGGCATCCATTTTGCTTATGATAATGAAGTGCTGCTGAATTTTATTCAAAAACTCTTGCTTTGGGGTTGGCATACCTCCTAGCCTTCATCAATTTTGAGTTTGAGAGATAGCTTCTCGCTGATCAAAGAATGCTTCTTCACTCCGAGATTGCAGATAGAGCTTCAACGGAGATGGCTTCATTTGATGTCTTCTAGTTTTGGGGTGTGATAGTGAGTTTGCTTTCAATTTGTTCCTTTTGGAGTGTTTTCTTCAGTTTTGCAAGTTATTGGTTTGTGTATGGTTGTAGCACGTTTTGACTTGCATCTTTCTAAGGAGTGGAGCAATTTTTGTGGGTATCGACTTGTTGGATAACTAGCTCTTGGGCGCCCCTATGCTCCTGTTTTGCTGATTTTAGAAGGTGTATCTGATTTTTGCTTGAGGTCGCGCTTCTCAAGGAGGCTGTATCATTTGCTTATTGTGCCTTGGGATGCATGTAAAAATAATAAGGGTTGTTTGGAGTGTTTTTGTGGTTAGAGATTGGGCGCTTAGCTCTAGGCATCATTTGCTTTCAGTTTGGGATCATTCAGAGGTGATTTGAGAAAGATACAAGCATTTTGGTGATTTCCAAGGTTGCTGGTCAAAAAATCAGAATGCTGCAATTCTGTATTAGAGCTGGTATTTTCAATATTTCACCTTAATTTCTTGATGCTCGTCTTTGTATTTGATATGGAGATCATTTTTAACATTTGGGCTTTCAAGTTGCTATATTTCCTCAGTTTCATTGTAAGAGCTTTCAATATTGTAATGCTGTTTTAGTAGTACTAATCAGCTCTTTCATTTTTGCTCTTTAATTTCATTGAGGCTGGCTTGCTGCCTAAGTACTTTCATTTTCTATTGGTCAGCTTGCCACCAATATCATTGTATTTCCAACTTTCTTAGTTATAGCTAATAGATCCCCTTACACCGTATGCTCTCACCTTGCTCACTACAGGATCTGGGTGATCAAAAAGTGAAGGGTTGTTTCCAAGTTTGTGATCTTTCATTGAGCTAACGCTAATGGGTAAAGTTTTTGTTGAAAAATAAAAAAAAATTAAGGGGGATATTACAATGAAATAGACCTCTATTAGTTTTTGACGCTAAAGTTGTGAAAAATGACATGGTTATGAAAGTTTTGAGGATAAACACAATGTTTGTGTGTTGCATAGGTAATTGGAAATGAGAAAGGAAATTGTTTTTTGGCATAATGGAGGATTTTTTTTGTTTTTGATTGCAAATAGAGTAAAACATTTAACAAAAACAATAAGAAGCGTAGTAGTTAATAGGGTAGATCCCTAAAATGTTTATCTTAGTTGGTGTTTAGGTAATGACAGTTTGGAGATGGGATAGCTAATTAAAATAAAAGAAACGAAAAAAGGAAGTTGCATAACGAGCCATTTAGAATGGTTGAAATCCATGTGAATTGTTCCTAGCAGTTTCCTATCCAAATGGATTTTAATTTTGTCCTAGTGATTGATGTTTTTGATTATATAAGCAGGGTTAGGGCCTTGATCCCTTACAAAAAAAGAAAACAACAAAACTGATTGGAGCAAACAACATCTAGTCAAGAACAGCAAAAAGGACCACAAAAATAGCACTAGGGAAACATACCCACAAATAGATTACATTTTTCCCATTCCACTTATCATAACCAAAAACATAATATACCGACATGAAGGAAACAAACCCACAAAATGTTTACATTTAGCCCATTCCATAATCATAACCAAAAATAAACCAGATGAACCATAATCCCATCCACTTATCGGAACCAGAAAAATACTATAGTAGATAAACCTTATCCAACTACTAACCATATTAACAATATTAAGCACAATGTTCATAGAGGTTAAGTATCTGCCATATAGAGCCAATAATAGTCTTTAATAGATAAACTAAAAACAAAACAAAAAAAGGCACATATGCCAAGTGAGCAAATCTAGAGCCACATAAAAGGACACAACATAGGAATCTTCTATTAGGCTCCAATTCGCTTGGAACTCTTCAACATCTTCAGCCCAACCTGTCTTTGCGCTCCCTTTCCTCGAACCTATCTTCTTCATTCCTTCGCCCTTTCTTCTTCTTCTGTTTCCTAATCTTGCCTTGTCTTGAAATAGTATCCATAATAGCCCTCTTCATAACACCATCCACAACTTTGCACATATTTTTGATGGCAACCTTCATAGTCTAGAATATCTTAGAGCCATCAACAGCTTCAATCTTCTTCTATATTTGCTCCATCCTGGCGGTTGAAGCATCAATTTTCGAGGTTAAGAGTTTGAAATCCCCCACCTTCGGGTTTTCTAGAATTTGGGTAGTCTAGAAAGGGTTTTCTAGCTGGTCCATGGCAACAGGTCGTTCGATATTAGCTTCCTTCTCTTCCTCTCCAGTAGACTCTTTCCCTTCATCCTCCATTTTGTCTTCTTCCGGTTCATTATTTTCCTCATCCTAGTCTTGACACTCTTCTTCCTTTTCCTCATTTTCAAAGTCCTCTTCTTCGGAGAATTTAGTTTCTCCTAGGCTTTTTGGGACATATTCATCTTCGGAAGAATCAAAATTCTCCCTATTCGCGACCTTTTTGCCTTTTTTATCCACTTGTTTCTCTTTAGAAGCAACCTTTGCTAGCTGAAACGACCTTTTGCCGCTCAGTGGGACCGAACTGCTGTCTGGGCTTGCATCCTTGCCATTGGAGATAGTTACAGTGAGTTGTTTTGGGGGGTTGTCTTTCAGTTCCATATTTCTACGCTTAACCAAACCAGAGGAGAGGGGTGAAGCATTTCGTTTCTTTGGGGTGATTTTCAGGAGATCCTCCAGGGAAGGTTCAACAATAGGGGGAGAATGGTTTAGGGTGGGTTTGACGATAGGGGGAGAAGGGTTTTTGCTCTTTTTTGGTTTAGGAGCTTTCGTAGAAGAGTGGGGTTTACTGTCAATAAGCTCGAGTTGAACATAGTTATTGGTGTTTAGAAGATATTAGTGTTCCACGGGGTTTTGGGGACGAGGTTGGGGGGACAATAGGGGACGCGTTTTGGAGACGTGGGGACGGTGGGTCTAATTTTGGGGGTGGCAGGGGGACAGCGGCGGCGGGGTGGCAGGATGCTAAAGTATATATAGTACTTAAAAAAATAAAATAGTTATAAAAAGATGTATAAGTATAAGAATTATACATCTTGGAGACAACTAGGAGTCCCCTAGACGTCTTGAGGACACCCCAACATCCTCAAATCCTAGTGGTGTCTTGGAGATAGTGACACTGGTGGTGGGTTGTTGGGGGGACGTGCCCCACAAGTCCCCAAGTTTCCGAGACGTCCCCGTCTAGGAAATGCGGGATTTTTTGGGCGTCCCCGTGGAACACTGGAAGATATTCAAAAGGGTTACTCTTAGTCCTAGTGACTAATGTTGTAGTTCAATTAGTTTTCATTTTTTTCACTCCTTTTGGGTGATTGGGGTTAATATATGTGGAAATAAAAATGTAATTCATTACATTTTTGTTTTTGGGTATGTAGTGCTGTTAACCTCATGTTTTTTTTAAAGTAGGGAGCTATATGCTTGCAATCTAAGATGCAGGGTTTGTACCTGCAGGCCTCAAACCTATTTTGGGTTCGTCTGTGGGTACGTGTTGGGTGCACACAGGGTGCGCCCAACACTGTGGGTTAGCTAGGGTGCACACACTCGCGCACCCGTGCGAACCCACAATGCCAGGCATGCACCCTGTGCGCACCAGGGTCAAACCCAAGCGAATGCACGGGCCAAGTCAAAAAAAAGTGGGCCCAAACTGATTAAATAACAATTTTGTTTTAATATTTTTCCTCCTAACCCTAAAACGGCCCAATATGGGGCCTTCAAACACATACATTTCATTTTTACCTCTCATTTTGCTCTCACCATATTTTCTTTCCATCTTGGCATTTTGAAGGGAGATGATTGTATTCAAAGGAGATTGATTGTGGAGTGCCAAATAGCTTCCACAAAGGAGATTTAAGTGTTTAAGGTATGCATTTAAACCCTATTCTTTAGTCTTTCGATGAATTTTTTCAAGTTTTTGATGGATTTTTTCAAGTTTGTGAAGAGGTTTTTAAAGTATTTTTTTTTATAGATTGCAACAATGGCTAGTAGTCAAAGTTTAGTGGGTGGGGAGGGAAGTCAAAAATTCAAAATTGATAAAGGATCTCCTTTATGGAGACATACCATAAGAATTTCACAACTTCCTGGAGGTGGGGGGTTTGTTTGGAAGTGTAATTTTTGCAATGCACAATATAATATAGCTCCTATTACCTAGTGAAACTTCATTTTATGGGCTCTGGTGGTAAAGGGATTAATATGTGTGAGGGCCTAGATAAGAAGGGTTTGCTTGCTATACAAATAGCAAGATTTATAAAAGAACAAGAAGATGCTGACAAATTGATTGCAAAAGGAAAACAAAGTGGTTATAGTTCCGGAAAGAAAAAAACAATGACATTACCCTCTCAGACAGTTATGGCCTCCAAACATCCCTTCTTGCCTATGCTCTCTACGGAAGATGAAGAAGAAGAACCACAAATCACCACCCACAAGAGAGGTCCATTGGAGAGGGCATTTAAAATGGAGGCAAGAGATATTGCTGAAGAAAAAATTGCATGTTGCCTCTATGCCAATGGTTGATAAACAATGAACATTGAATCATGTTTAATGTACTACATTTTGTAATTCAGTAATTGTGATGATTTCCATTGGAATCGTGAACATAGATGTATATGATATCATTGATATGGCTTGTTTGAATATTTTTCAACTATCAACTGGCATTTAATATTTATCTTTGGCATTTGGCATTGATCAATGATCAAGTATCATACTATGAAATGATTTAGTTTTACAATTCTGTATATTTCTCTTATTTTTTTGTAGATATAATACACATATATATATATATCTATACACACACACACACACACACACACACGTACCCATATGTACCCAAACCCCTAAATTTTTTTTTCATGTACCCACGTACTGGTTCTTGTACCTGCACACGTCCCCGAACCCGAACCGGTAACTTAGCTTGCAATATATGTTCATCAATCATCCTGATGATGTGTCAAGAATGTTATTTAAAAATTCAATTCTAATCAATTCTTGTTTGTAGTTTTAATCTGAAAGATTTTCGTCTAAAAACTATGGACTACAGAAGCTTAATATCTAATGGTTTTAATATGCATTTTAACGTTAAAATAAATGCTACTAAGTTTTATGATCATGGCTGGTTTCTCAGGAAATGGTTTCTAGGTACCACCGATGATACTCTTTAAGGCCTAACCATGAAGGAAACTGTGTATGCCTTGTCAAATAGTCATAAAGATGAATAAATTAAATATTTCAGAGCAAGTCGACAAGCAATTGAATCTAACCTATGCATGCATTTGTTCCTAGTGTGTATCTGTTCTAGTTTGTGTCATTTACATATAGTTAGTGACAGTCTATTGAAGTTGTCTGTTGTCTTGGTCGAAGTTATTGGTTTGTTCAGATTTGCCCCTGGATCTGGGTCCAGTTTATACCTGTTGTGGGTATGCACTTCGGTCCTTTATGAATGTGGAATGGGCTCTGCAGAGGTTACCTAGATTGGTCTGTGTATGCTTTGCAATGTGCCCAGGCGAATCTGGCTGGGCTCTGCCATGCCCAACCCACATTAGCTGCAAATTGCATATCTCTTTCCCCTTTTTTTGTCATATTTTACAGACATGAAAAATTAAAAAACCCTTCCTAATCCTTGCTGTTCTCTAGCAATGATTGGGGAATTGTACAAATGGCTTCACTGTGGTTAAGAATCCAAGAAAAATGTGGTAAGATTATAGACAGCTTCTCTGTCAACAGAACCATTGTTCCCCAAAGCTTCTCCTTCTTCTACTTCTTTGTACAATGATGGCCGATGAGTATGTGCATGAAAATGATGGAGTTTTGGATGTGTTATTATTTGGTGTGGCTGCTGTTTTAAATTCGTCCAGTGGTTATTTAGCTCTCTTTAAGGAGTTCTTTGGAGCATTACCTGCTGCATTTATCTTGAAAACCAATAATTACTGGCTTCATGTTATTAAAGATGACATACACTTTACTTTTTACCACCTTTTGAGTGTCCAACCCATTAGCAGTGGGTTTAATTTTTTTATTTTTATGGTCTTTTGGGGTTCACATGAAGGGGGTTAATGTTTTAATCTTAACCATATATGAATTTAATAATCAATGGTTGCTTTGTTTATTAAAATGTATTTATGTGGTTATCCTGGTATTTAGGTTAAAATATTTATTTATTTATGAGTTTTATATATTTTTCTGTACAGAAGAACCCAAGCCTTTTTTTTTTGGTCTTATCTATGTATTGAACATGGACCCATATTGGTAACTTAGGTTTTGGTTATTGTTAATTATCAGAGGGAGGAAATTTGGTATACTATTTTTGCTTTTTATTGAAATGTGATATTGTTTACTACTATATTTTGAGAAAGTTTTTTATTTCTTGATTTTCAAATTTAGCCATTAGCATTGTGACCCAACTTTTATTGTAGTGCAAGGTGGATTGGAAATCATGGTTTCTCAATTGGCATAGATGATGTGCAACCCGGAACTCGACTCTCAGCTAAAAAAGAAGAACAGATACGAGAAGGTTACAGTAAATGTGACATGCACATAGACTTATATAACAAGGGGAAACTCACACTACAGCCTGGTTGCAATGCAGCACAAACATTGGAAGCTGAAATTAGTGGTGAATTGAACAGAATTCGAGAAATTGCTGGCAGTGTACGTGATTAAAATCATTTGTTTGTCACCTGTCCTCCCATTAAAAATTTGGAATTCCGCTCTATTTTTTTCTGACATAATTGTGGCAATCTATGTAAGGTTGTATCATATTTTCTTTCATTTTCTTACTGGAGATTGTGCAGGCATGTATGTAGGCTATTTGGATACAAAATAAAATGAGCTGGATGTGCAGGAAATGTTCTGCTTCTTTATGTGCTTTAACAGAATGGCTTTTAGTTTGACTACTTGTTCAGAAGTAATGTGGAATTCAATCTTGCCAGTATAATTTTCCAAAATATTAACAGTTATAACTATGTTGATTAAATCTTTCAATCTTTTGTGGAGTACTTGCATGTAATTTTTTTTTGCTGCTGGAGTTTTCAGATGTGGCTTCTGGTCACAAAGAGATGTGGAAATGAAGCATTTTTTCATCAAAGAAAGATTTTTTAATCTACACATCTTTTGAAATTGTATTTACAAGAAACAAAACATAAATGGGAGAAAACATTCAAACTCAGAAAATGTTTAGAGAAAAGCTTGCTTTACTTTCACTGAAATCGGAGAACAGATTTAAGCTGGAGAGATAAGCAACTAATTCTCAATTAATTATTAATTTGAGGCCAATTACTGAACCCTCCGTTATTATCACTTTTTATAAATCACAATATTATGTTCTAAAATTTTAGAATTATTTCTTTTGTATTTCATTGATATAAATAATGCGATTCACATTTATAACAATTACATTGACTATTCTAACACACTTTCTTAATGGTTATATATGAAAACATGAATATTTAATCTGTCAATTTAATTACACTTAAACGTATCTGATCCTTGCTCAAGTTGGAAAATATATCAACTCAATAAAACCTTTTTCAACTAGCAAACAAACAAAACAATAATTGACCTGTACTTGGTAAGCACATGAAATATTGAATTTTGGCTAGTTTGAGCACATCCTGATTTTCACAATATTTGTAGTTGTACATATGCTTCGCCTGATATAACTGTAAACAAGCCAAGATTCTCTCCAGCCAAATTCATCACAACCAGCCAAAACAGAAGCCGTATACTCAGATTCTGTTGAAGACAAATCAATAGTCTGTTGTTCTTGCTTACTAGGACATTACACCTGTTTGAAGGCTGAAGATATATCCTATTGCTGGCTTCTGCATCACTGATTAGCCCCAATCTATGTCTGTATTGTCAGATAGCTGAAATTTGTCAGCAACACCATGCCAATTTCCAAAATCCAATGTGTCTTCGATTTATTAAGGTTCATTTTTGCTGCTTTCCAATGATTCAACATTGGGATTAATCAGAAATCTGTGTAGTGAAAGAAAGATGTAATTGGGCTACTTTGATCCCACCTATTTGTGCAACCTGCTCAGATGGTGTATTTGTATTATCAGATGTGGTCCATCTAAATCAACCCCACGTGTACAGCAAGGAAAGCATTTCCCAAATTACGTTTTGGCCCCAACATCCTACTGAACCTCTTGCACACATTGAGTACTATCCAAAGCCAGATTCTTAGATTTAAAATACAGAATAAATCTGATAATTTAGCTGGATTTGACCGAATATCAGAAGTGCAAAGATTATCACATTCATCAAAATTATCTCTACTAATGGTTATCTTTCTCGTAGACATATCCATGAATCTATGTGCTTTTGATTGATTTGTAGTTCTGATGCTGCCTGTGAAATAAGCCCAGATATAGAAGCAACCAGAGTTGCAGAGATCTGCAAAAAATCACAATTTATTGTGATTAATTGGCGCTCAACCTGGGTGCCCATTTTTTCATTGAAAATTCGTGATTTTTTGTTTTAATCAGTCAACATGATTCTAGACTCTTTTTTTGGCATTTATTTTCTTGATAAAATTGCAAATTTCTGGGGAATTTTTTCAGGGTTTCTGGTTTTTAAATTTTTTTTTTCTGTGTTGATTTTTTCCCTAACCCTAACCCAAATTTTTTCCAACTAATTGAAAAAATCTTTATCATTTGGTTTGCCAATTTATTCTTGAGAAAGATTTTTGTTACTATGAGGTGTATAATAATAGTAAAAATACTTTGGGGAAAAAATTGGTAAACCAGAAAGTATTAAGATTTTTTATTTTTTTGCAAAAATTTGGACTTAAACAGGAAAAAAATGTTTTTAAATTAAAAAAAACCCTAGAAAAAGGATAAAAACATCATGTTTTTGAAACTTAAAAGGAATTTCCATGGCATAGACATAGAGAACAAATAAAATTGAGAGTTTAACCCATGCATTGTAGAATATACATTTTTTTGTTTATATTCATATCCATAGTTGGAAAACTCGCCAATTGCAAGTACTCGGCAAGCCCGAAAAACTCGGCTCGGCAAAAACTTGGCAAAAACTCGGCAAAAAACTTGGGAAATTAAAATATTGCTTAAACTTCACTAAAAACGCATTTTTTTTGCAAAATTCAAAGATAAGATGCATCCAATGAGTCAATAAATGAGTACATATAAGAAACAAGCAGTATTTGATTGATATGAGAGAAAATTGGATACAAAATGGCACCCTCATGTGGAATGCTGAGTGCTCAATGCGCTGATATGATAATAGTCTGAAACAAAATGAAAATAGCAAATTGTTTTTGTAAAACTGAAAGTAAATACTACATAAACATTAATATATTTCAGTTTTTACAATTTCACATGAATCACATCTTCCTCTTCCCATGTCTAGATCTCAGTAAGGGACCGGAAGAGGGTCTAATCATAGGAGTCTGCTCCTGCTGTGCCTGTGGCTCCTCAACCTCCATCCTAGATGTAGATCCTCCTGCAGCTGCTGGTGGTGGCACTGGCAATGACTCCTCCTCAGGGTCATCCTCAAGGTCGTCCAATGAGAATGCAAATCCACCCTCCTCCATTGCCTGTCGCTCTAAATCATAAATCTCATCCTCAGTAAACAATGGAGGCTGCTCCCCTCGCCCTGTCCAATCACTGTATGGATCTATCTCATCCAAATCAATTGGATCATCATATGATATTTCTTCTACCTTTCTTCTGCGCAATCGAAGATTATATTGCACATAAACAAGGTCATTGAGGCGTTTTTGGGCGAGTTTGTTCCTCTTTTTTGTGTGGATAGCCTCAAACAAACTCCAATTGCGCTCACAATTGGAAGAACTACAAGGCTGGCTCAAGACACGGAGGGCAAATTTTTGAAGATTTGGGGTTTTTCCACCCCAATGTGTCCACCAAACATCTACAAAAAAAACAAAAAAAGAGTTAGAAAATTGTAACTTGTAACTTGTAACTTGTAATTATTAATTTTTCATTTTTGTAACTTGTAAATTTCAAATTTTATACCTGGTGGCAGCCTAGATACTGCTCTCTTTGCCAGGTCTGAAGAGAAGAGTGCACCCCTTTTCTCTCTATAACTCTGCAATTCATTAACAATGCAATCTGCCTCATCAGGTGTGGATGTCATCCGCTGAATGCAAGTAGTGAGGCCCTCCATAACCTCTCCAGTAGGATCTGAATAGGTGCCTGAGTGGATGAAACGGGGGTTCAAGAAGTACCCTGCTGCATGGATAGGTTGGTGGAGTTGATTGTTCCACCTCCTATCGATAATCTCCCATATGGGATCAAATTTGAGGCTATCCCCCTTATAATAACTTTTAATAGCCTCCTTGGCCCTATCCATGGCCTCATAAAGATACGCCATTGGGGTTTGATCCCCATCCACCAAGCGAAGCACTCTAACCAAGGGCTCTGACACCTACAATAAAAATTTAAAAATGCAAAAAAGGATTAGAGTTACAATTTAGTAATTTACAAATTTACAATGAAAGACATTAACTTCAAGAAATATATTTAATTTGAATTTAGATTCAAACTCAAAGTTTTGAAGTTACCTTCACAATCTCTGTTGCTCTTTGTGCAAAGAGGGGCTCGAAGACAATGTTTTGAACTCTTTCTCCTTCTGGCTTCTTTGAATAAGGTGAGTCTACCCATGCTTGACTCACAAACATTTGTTTCAAAGCCGTCAAAGCACCAAGAATGCTTTGCAACGTTAAGAAAACCGTTGCAAACCTTGTCACACCAGGTCTCACCAATTCTCTCCCTTTGGTGTGCTCCCTCATCAAGCTGAGAACCCAAGGGTGATTGTAGATGTATTTAGTGATCCTCCTTCCATCCTCTACAATCGGTGTGACCCAATCTAATTTGCCTATGTCCTCCAAAAGAAGGTCAAGGACATGGGCAGCACATGGTGTCCAAAAAATTGTGTAGTGTTTATCTTGGAGGATTCTTCCTGCTGCCACATATGCTGCTGCATTGTCAGTTATGATTTGCACCACATTTTCAAGCCCAACCTCCATGCACACTTGCTCCAACATTCTAGCCAAATTTTCTGCATTTTTTACTATGCTGGAGGCATCCACGGATTTCAAGAACACCACCTCATTTTTGCAAGAAACCAAAAAATTAATGATGGTACGGTTTTTTCCATCCGTCCACCCATCAGAAAGTATAGTGCAACCATGTTTTTTCCATTCTTCTTTTTGTTCTTCTATTGCTGCCCTTGCCCTTTCAGTTGCATTAGAAAGCAACCTACAAGTACAAAGTGAAATTAAGTACACAGTTTTAATTTCTAAACAAAAAAATAGCTTAAATTAATCATAAAATAAACTTAAAAAACATAAATTAAACTTAAAGAATATAAACTAACCTCCCACTCAAGTCTTTACGCGAAGGTGCCTTGTAGCCTTTCCCTGCAACTGTCAATGCGGTCACCAAATTTTGCTAGTAAGGTGAGCTTGCCACATTGAAAGGGATGTTGTTGAAGTACCAAAAATCGGCACAAGCAATATCTGCATGCTCACGCACCTCCTTATTCCACCCAGTTGCCTCTAAAGAAGGTTGTGCACCAGGTGTGTTTCTAGGCACAAAAAAATCACCAATGTGTGAACTCGTGGTTGCGCCTGTAGGTGTTGATCTTGACCCTGGTACTCTACTAGAGGTACTCGAATGGATGGAGGTGGTGGCGGGTTGCAGCGATTGCCTTCGCACACGTGGACCACGAAGAGATCCCACTATGTTGGCTGCTATATCATCATCATCTGATAGTGACTCAAGGTTGACTGGAGCACCTTGAGAAGAAGCTATGGCAGCTTGCATTGCCGCTTTTGCCTTTTCTCTTTGCAACTTTTTTTCTTCTGCAGCAGAAAGTATTGCATTCATTTGTCTTTTTATTTCGTCATTGGTGTTTAGGCACTCCTTAGCATCACGTCTAGGGATGCCTGCAAGGTGGTATTTGAGGCGATTGATGCCTCCACTGTATACATTTTTACACCGAATGCAATACACTGTTCCAGGTTCTGGTCCTTCATATGCATATTTCCAAGCAGGATCTCTAGCTCCTGCTGGACGAGTGCCTACATATTCCCCACTCGTAGGCATGGATGGGGCTGAAGTAGGGGTAGAAGCGGATTGAGAAGCCATTATCAATTAACCTACAAGTACACACACAAAAGTGAAAGCACAACTTGTTAGTTTTTTGATAAAAATTTTTAAAACAAGCTAAATTAGATTAAATCAACATAGATTAATTTAAATTAGTAATCTAAGATTCTAAACATATAGATTAAATCAATATATATTACTAATCTAAGATTCTAATCATTTTCATCAAAAAAATTGGATTAAAAGAAGAAATTAATAAACTAGGGTTACAAAAAAATGTAAAAAATAGAAAATTACTTTAAATTAGAAACAAATTAAGCTAATATATGATTTTAAATATGTTTTCAACAAACAAGAAGAATCAAATTAAAAAAAACAAACTAGGGTTTGAAAAAAAATCAAAAAAATGAAAAATCAGCAAAATATGAGAAAAAATCAGAAAAAAAGTGTCACAAATTCTTGTTTGGATGAATCTAAATCTTCTTTTCAACAATATAAATGTATTTAAATCTATTTTGCAATTCATTCATGATGTTTTTTAAACATACAATCAACAAAAATGAAGAAAAATAAATAAAAAAGAAAGAACAAGCAAAAACAGAAAACCTACCTGGAAATCCAATTTGCCTTTGAAATCTGATGAAATCTTCCTTCAAATCTCGTCTCCTCAACGTAAAATCACTAAAAAATGGTGCAAAATGCTCTAAACTCCGTTTTTGCTCAGCCAAGAGTGAAAGAAACTCAAAAAAACCAAATGCAATGACTTTTTGGGCGCCGGCGGACCTCATAGCCTGATCGCGCGAGTTTTTTTTAAAAACTCGCAGATTTTTTGTGAAAAACTCGCCAAAAAGTCAGCGAGTTTTTCACAAAAAACGGCGAGTTTTTTTGGCGAGTTCTTCTCGCAATTACTCGTTTCAAAAAAAAACTCGCGAGTTTTTGGCGAGTTTTCCAACTCTGTTCATATCATTGATAACATTGCATTGTACAAAACATACTTCATAGTGCATAAATAATAACTAGATGCTGACAGTTCACAAACTTTAATTACAATCAAGTTTGTACAAAGTCAACCTACAAACTAAGTACAAAGTTCCAAAAAATCAGATCTAGTCAATGATTCCTGCTACTACAAAGAGGCAGCACCCTTCATGGGGTTGAGAGGTAGCACCCCTCATGGGGGCTGGGAGTGGAGACCCTAGTGGGGTTGAGAGGCAGCATCCCTCGTGAGGGTTTGAGGGCAATGCCTTTGAAACCACACAAACCTTCATGGTGCTCACTGTTTTCACAATTTTATCACCTAATTGCTAAACTAGGTATTTGGCACATTTTTTTTTTTTTTTATAAAAATGTTTAAAAAAAATGTTTTTTATTTTTATATTTATCTCACACACAAAGAAAAGATCATGCAACAAATTTGTGATACTAAGATAGTATAAAATCTTTTTGTTAATATTTAAAGTATTTTGTATGTTTATTTTGCATATCATTTTTTAAATTTAGAATGATAACATCTTAAAAAATGAATCCAACAATTTAATATTCAATTTAAAACAAATATATAATTTATTAAAACATAACACATTATTTCATCAAATTTATATATTTATATTTTATGTCTATTTTCAAAACTTCTCCTATATAATTAAACATAGCACATTTCTTCTTGGAAAATGTCCCACTGCTTGAAATAACAATGAAATAAAGCCAAAACACCCAATTAATGGCAAACAGAAGAGGGGAAAAATATTGGAATAAGTTCCTACAGCTCGTTAAGATTAGCCACTAAAAAAATGCTCTTCCAAATCCTTAATTGATATGCCACTCACAAAAATTATGGAAGAGCAAAATTTATTTACAAATTAAGAAGAATAAAGATTCTAATATTACTGTATTATGTGTCTTGAAACCAGTATCTACTTACTATAGAAAGCGTAGAATCAGTGACGATGATTTGAACCTGAGATTGTTAATCCGATGTTCTAAACTTCTTTTCCTTTGATTGTGTGCTGTGAGAATACAAAACAATCTGCACAGCTTTCCCAATTTTAATGAGTTTACATGTGAAAAACCCATTTAAAATCATAGGTCTACGATTTTGCAAAAAAATGTGATTTAATTTGGTGGGGGGGATGGTGGGAGGGGGCGGTGGGGACCGGCAAACCTGACGATTTCTGCTTCTATTGTTTGTATAGTCTATAAATGCAAACTTCCTATACTTTTGATGAAATTTATTGCAAAACTTTTTGGAACATGAACTCATGTTGTACAGCCAAAGATTATAAAGAACTGTACTGTTTTTTGGTTACCTGATTAGGCCTTCTGTGGGTCCTTTCAATGCCTTCGATGGGCTCTTGTCAAGAATATAAGCAACTGCATTTATTGCTTCCACCCAAAAGTTAGGAATGCTCATAGCCCTTAGCATACATTGAGCCATTTCCATCACCACTCAATTTCTCCTCTCCATAACTTCATTCACAGAAAAATCAGCAAATCCTATTCTTCCTTTTCACTGTCTTATCATCAGCTGTGACTGTAAAAAATGCAATGTTATGCTCAGTCACTCTTGTGGTGAGGGGAAGACAAACAACTTAAGTACCCCCTTGTGGCTTAACACAAAATTACCAGAGCAATCTTTGAATGAGGTATTGGTATAAAAATACTTCATTTTAATAGGGATTTAGCCACCAAACATGCCCAGAGGTTAATGCATGCAAATGATAAACCATGGAGCTCCATTCCTCTGAACAAGTATGAGTTGGAGCTAGCAGAATGTTTGTCATTACAAAGTGTAAGAATCCATTCTCCCAAAATAATTGTCTGGTATGTTGGATATGTTGTTTACAACCACTGACATGAAATACAAAACATATTACTGATCTGGAAAACAGGATAGTATAGATTTGTTTGTCCTTTCACATGTATTTGAAAATGCATAGTTTCTAGCATCTCAGTATTCATAAAGTCATCTGCCCATAGTGAACCTTCCAAATAGAGAAGACACAGAAGGCTTTGGATCTAACCCAAAATTAAAGTTGTCCTTTGGCTAATAGTCCATGGGAAAAGTCTTACTAACCAGGCTTTAATATCTAGAGTTATAATTGATCCCATGGGATGCCCTAACTGTAAAACTTATAGTGAGGATATCCAACATCTTTTTTTCCAAAGCCCTTTGGCCGATATTATATGGACATGACTACCAATTCTGCTTCATGCAAACACTTGAAATTTCTAAAAATGTTATTGGAATCTGTTCTGAAAGGTTGGTCAATCATGCACTAAATTGCCCCTATTCAAAAGAATGCACAATTTCACTCTGGGATTTGTCATTTGAATATATGGAAAGAATGAAACACCATGATATTTGAGCATTGTGAACAAGACAATAGGACTTCATTTGATCAATTCAAGGTCAAATCTGTAGTACAAGTCTCATATATTCCAAAAAATTCATGTATAAACACTCTTGTCTGAACATGTTGAATCTTCAGATAGCCAACTATTGGCATGTCTCTTTCTACTGCAAACACCCACATTTTGTGGTTCATGGAAAGTTTGGCTGGGATCCACCCTAGCTGGGGTTTTCAATTTCAGTATTAAATATATGGAAAGAATGAAACACCATGATATTTGAGAATTGTGAACAAGACAATAGGACTTATTTGATCAATTCAAGGTCAAATCTGTAGTACAACTCTCATATATTCTGTAAGAACCCTCCTGTCCTTGTCATAGATTTTAAAATGCAACTGATGTATCTTTTTGTGTTTTTTGAATGTTATATAATTTGGTATTCTATTCCAAAAGAGATGCCAGATAAAGCAAATACATGAAAGGAAATATAAGCTAATAAATGCAATGAAACCAATCAATGCAGCAAAATGAAATTGCATAACAGCAGTATATTATGGATGTCTTTACATTGCTATTCATACCCGAATGATTACAAAATGATGTCATCAAATTCTGAAACCTTAAGCAGCAGCAAAGATAAACCTGGAAGTGATCGATCTGCTCAAAATGTGGCCTTCTCCAACCTTTTATACCCTGCAAATGCTTTTACTATACTGGCCGCCCATGAATGGTGTGATATCAGCCTCAAAAGCCAAGTGATTTGGCTAGAAGAGAACACGTCCAGCCTAGGAACACAGTATGGCTGGTAATTGAATGCTGGGTATGGCCTGATAATAACTCTAAGTCCGCCCAGATTTGGAGGTGCAGCAATAACTATGGCAGCAAATGATAATCTATGAATTTCTTCGATGAAATCTTTCAAACCCTTCCAAAATCTTCACCAATATGCTCAATCTTGACCTCTATATGAAGCCAATAGAATGGGCAATCCTTCAGAAGATCTTACACAACCTCAGGGGTGCAAAAATCAAAGAGAGTATTCGTTCTCAATGACCAATTTGTGCAGAAACCCTAGCACTTCTTCTCTCCATAGTAAAATCACCAAAAAGCATAATTGTATTTGAACGAATGAATGGAAAATAGCTTTTGTTGATGCCTTTTATACTCTCTCATGAAGAGGTCGATCCCCTCATGTGCTTTTTAATCATTTTTAAACAATATTAAATGTTCACTTTAACTTTATTAAATATCTCTTCAAAGTGAGTGCCCAATTAATTAATCATTAATGAACCTTTTTATGTCTCATGGCCCCATTGGACTTAAAGTGCAATTATAAACTTTATAATATTTAATTATCATTAAAGTCACTTTAATGATAATAACTCCTTTAATAATCATTAATTCACCATACCAACTAATCTCGGAGATCAACACTGCATCCACAACACGTCTAGGTGCCTTACTATAAATAGTAACACCGAACTCCATTGATTAGGTGACTTAATATAAATAGTAAGTGTGCATATTTGAGTCCCAAATCCTCTGCAAAGACCAAACCTGAATAATACCTTGCTCTGGAGAAGAATAACACCACCAAAGGACCAGGTATCTGCCACACAAGACCCTTTAACCATGAGTGTTAGCCTATGAGGGTCAAATAATAGGCTAAACAACGAGATGTTGAGACGAGCAAAAATGGGGACATTACAGTCCGCCCTCCCTGAAATTGCTTGTCCCCAAGCAATATCCACTGCAAAGAAACATTGCCCCACCTGGTTCCCAAGGGAAGACCTGTAGAATGTCCCTCACAACAACAACTGACTCCTGAAGCACTAGCATAAGTACAACTGACAAAACACTGTAACTACCAACATTCCCGGTGTCAAGAACCTCAAGAGCATGAACCTCGAGAGGAAGCAACTCTGAGCACTGAAATGATTTGCTTCCCTCAACTACACGAAGAGAATCATCATACCAACTATCTATCCCGTGCGCACAAGATTTGTGCATCGAATACAAATCGTGAATAGGTGAATCAAAAACAAAACTGTAGGCAATCCACACCGTGTACACACTGTACATGCTGTGTAAGTCACCAGTAAGCTCTGTCTGGAATCCTGATGCACTAGAAGGATCCCAAACTCTGCGAACAACACTCAACTAAATACCAGGATCCCATATCACCTTGTAGAATGCCCTATCCAAATCCTGTGGTGTCAACATGATTCCATTGTACCCTGTAACTAGGTCAACCCTGACAGAAGAAAGTAGCAATCCACCAACCAAATCGATCCCTTGATCCCATAGCCAGAATGGAAGTTTGCCGGACTCATTACCCGCTGACTTCCCCTGCGCAACTCTGACATAACCTTCACCATGCTGAGAGTGGTGAAGTATCTCATTGGGATCCAACCACATTGATGCGCCAAACCTGTCGTCACCCGGATCCCAACACTGACAATCATCCCCATATAAGTTGTGCACAAGAATCTCCATAACATGCAACACAAATCTTTGAAGTAGAGCAGCTACACGCTTTGCCATAGAACCATCGACATTATCGGATTGTGTTTCATTAAGTATGCCATGAATGCTCACCAACCCATTCAAATCTATCTCATCTAAGATCCCATCCACAAGTGTAGTAATGACACTAGTGGCTGATCCACTAAGTGCATAATCCACTTGTTCACCCAACTCTAGGACTTGAGCCTTAATTAGGCTCTCAACTAGAGGTATCTCATGAGACTCAAGATGAAAGCTAGATATACCAAAAGGATTTTCTGAATCACATCTCTTCTCCTGCTCGTTCATAACTACGCTTTCTTCTTGCTCCTTTATCTCAAGAAGCTGATCCTTTGAATGCTCAACACCTACACATTCTTCCCTTGGTAGAATTGTTGTACCCCAAATAAATTTTTTGGCATTCTGTGTAAATTGAGCTAAATCTTGTTAAAATGCCATGAAAGGTCTGTTTTAGGTCAAACCAATCATAGAATCTTGGTGGGTTTCTGTCAAGGAACACATGTACAAAATTCTGAAAAATTGAAAATTAGGGTTTTTTCCCCTATTTTCAGGGAAATCCCCCGAAAATAGGACCTTCCCAGAAATGATCGAAAATGATTTTGATAGGCTTAAAGGGCTTCACGATCACATTGGTCAAGTCAGAATCATCAAAAGACACGTTTTACTCTGGTGGGTCTATTTCTCTTTTTCAGGAACGAAGTTAGGAGCTCCACAGCCATTAATGGCAGATTGGCCAGTACCAGGCGCTGAAAGCTAAGCTTCAAAAGCTTCAACGATACAACCATGGCGGAAAAGGTCGAAAAAGATGCTGTTTGACGAAGGAGATTCCTGAAAACGAAAAAGGTCAAAATTTGACTAACTCTGGAGATGTTACGAAGGGGAGATTGCTCACATGTTGAAAAGGCGCCTTCTTCAAGCAGGGGCGCCCATGGTCTTTGAAGGTCAAACAAAGTCAGTAAGATCATCCGAAGCAGTCATTCTCAACGTTTGGTTGCTGGCTCAACAGTGAAACAAACATCCAGATCATCCGATGAATAGATCACTAGCAACTGCTGACGAAGCAAAAAGAGGCAGTTGAGGAATTGACAGGAAACCACAGTTAACGACAAAGTTGCAAGAAAAAGAGCCTTTTCAAAGCAAAGGCGCCCTTTCTTTTGGACTTCCAGATGCTGACCAATGACAAAAGCTTCCTTTGATGACCTTCTCAGCTCAAGCAAATCTCGGAAACGCAACTGCAAGCATCAATACCTGACAGAGCAGTCAACGGATAATCTGGATCAAAGTAGGCAACTTGTCAGACGAAAATAATCAAGCTAAAAGGCAAAAGCGCCCTTTTCAAGGAGGGGCGCCCTTGGATAAAGGAACCCTAATTTGAGATCCAATTTCCCGAAGACAGTCATTCTTAGCAGAACAGAGCTGAGTACCTGATGAAACGTCATGTGAAAACATCTGACTCTCCGATCAACGAGAAATCCAGTTCAAGGCACGAGAGGTCATTTCAAATAAGCTGAAGAACGAAGACTGAAAAATCACTAAGGCATTGGCAAAAGCGCCCTTTCTTGGGAAAGGCGCCCAGTCTTTTGGAGCCCTTAACTCAGCTTTTTATCATTCAGTCTCCCAGGCACTTCTTTCCAGTATGGATTCTGCTCCGCAGTGAATGTGTCCGTGACGTCTCAAGATCAACAGACAACGCCAGATTCAGGATCAAACAGGGGGTTTTCAGGAGAGAAAATACCAAAAAACTTGCAAAAGATGAAAAGGGACGCCTAAAATAAGTCAAAGGTCATTTGTTGACTAAAGTCAAAAGCTCTTTGAGTTAAAGTTGGCTAAAACGCTCCACGATTGGTGGAAATCACCTTTTTAACTTCAGATCAAACTCAAATCACCTTTTGAGCTTGTGTTAGGTCCCCAAATTTGTGGATCTGAAGCTCAAACATATATATTCAAGGAGATGGCGTCCATTTCATTATTTCATTGCAGGTTGAAGGATAAAAACAGCCACAAAGCTCTCAAAGGACGCCATTGAAGATCTGAAGGAGGTTTTCATCCGTTCTTCATTTTTATTGCAGATCTGAAGCAGGAAAGGGTTGCCATTTTGAGGATTGGATCAGAGATAGTTTTTTTTGAAGATCAGCTAAAACTTCCAATCCACCTTCTGTCTTTTTCCTCTCTTCTTGTCTTAGGTTTTCTTGCATCTGACAGAAAAAGCAACAGGCTACATCAGATCTGATCAACTGGGTAGATTCAGCATCATTTTCCAGAGAAACCCATCTCGACAAATTTTCCAAAATCAGCAAACTTGCTGCCCCTATTTTTGGGGGTTTTTCCGAAAAAGTTTCAGAATCCAAATTCTGAGGAACTGGGTTTGTTCAGCATTGAAGCACGAACAAAACCCATGTGCCAGATTTTTTCCGGAAAAATACTTCTCGGCAGGGCGCTATTTTTAAGGGTTTCCGAAAATCATCTGAACTAGGTCAAGCTTACAGTCAATCTTCAAGTTTTTCAGGATGCAGTACTCCCAGGTGCAATACGAGACCAAGACGGTCTTACTCCATGATTACCTGAAAACAGTTGACACAAATCTACACCAAGTAAATCCAGTGGTCGATTTGGAGCAGTTAGAAGGCATGAATCAAATAACATTGCAGAATATCGAAGAATCCGGATTGCTGCAAGCCGCTTCAATTCCCATCACACTACAAAGCGTAGAGCTCGTAATCGCTTGTATCAAGCATTACAACCCTACCACCAGAGAAATCAGAGCAGCAGATGGAAGGATTGTTTGCAGTTTAAAGCCTCAAGATATCGAAAGATGTTTTGATATTCCCTCACATCCTAACAGCAAAGTCATATCATTGACGGAATGTGAGAAAGCTTTTGAGACGGCCAAGGACAAATGTCAAAGGATAATGGCCGAAAAATGGCTAAAAGTGACAAAGGCAAGCTTGCCTAAGTTGTTGGGGCGAGGAGAATGTAAAGACGAGTACGCAGTGTTAATCACTCTACTCAACAGTCACTGGAGAAGAAGATGGTCGTCAATTCCAGCCATGGATGTACTATGTCATCGCTAAAATCATTGGCAGGAGGGAATACTATGACTGGGCCACTTTGATCAGTGACACACTCCACCGACAAATCACTGGGTATCTGGAAGCTCATAGGTTCCACATGTGCTCCTACCTGGTATACTTGATAGCCTTCCAAGGCGATTTCAGGTTATTGAACAATGTGGGAACCTTAGGTGTGCAGAAGGTTCACGAGTTTTTCACACGCCTTGAGTTTACTCAAGCGGAAAGACACTTCAAGAAGACAAGTGATCACTTCACCATGCACATAGTTCGTGAGCTTAACCATGAGATGCACGTGCGTATTTCACAGACAGCCAGAGAGGCAATGGCGGATTGGGCAGATTGGTTTATCCAATTTCCTACATTCTCCTACATACGCGTGTATGGCTACATTGGCCACCCCGCCATGCTACCAAGACACCCTTCAGATAGGGTAGTTTTCATGGAGTTCCTGAGACAGTTGTCCGAGGTTCATGTCCACTTGCGCTTGAAGAGGAAGACAGCTGTTAACTTTCCCGTTGAAATGGGACTATATAGATGTGAATCCGCGGCAGATGCAAAGATGATGGGTCAAGAAACAAGGAGGTTTAACCTCAAATATCTCATTGATAGAAGATCCTATGATCCCAGAGGACTCTATGCAGCACACCTTGAGCAACACTCGTCACATAAGTCTTCTATGGAAGATTATTGGGTGAATTGTAAAGACGAGTATGAAGTGCGAAGAAGGAACTACAGCAGATTCAGACTCCCACAGATTGCTGATTTCATGTCAGCAGACATTGAGGGCCTGTCAGATGATGAAGGGGAAGTCATTCTCCCCACATTCTTCGCAGATTCAGTTGACTCCCAACCGCTCCCGAGAGTGGATTGGTATGCCAAAGAGGATACATCTATAGAAGAAAGAACGAGTAGAGTGGTTAGAAATAGCCAACTCTATCTCGACAGCAAGAAATCAAGGAAGGTGATACCTCACAGAACAGAGCCGCCACAGGTTCAGTCTACACCACCTTCCACTTCAAGAAGGAAACCTAGACAAAAGCAATGGTGCAATCCTCCCCAAGGGATGAGGATGTCAAAACCTAGAACACAGAGGACACCAGTGGAGAAAGCCACACATAGTCCTGAAATAATCACGGGTATTGCTGCCCCAGAACAAAGAGTAGAGACTGCTACCCCTGATTCAGCCGAAGTTATCACAGGAGGAACCAACAGCATTAGTTGTTGAAGAACCAGTGGCTGAACCAATGGCAGAAGCAACAACAGTAGAAGCAGCAGCAGAAACGGTGCCTGTTATGGAAGCAGAGCCGCCAACATCACCAGTATCACAGCGAACACAGGTCCTCATCGACTTGGATTCGCCACCGAGAGACATTACTCCAGCACAGTCTCACACATCTAGCGTTCAAGGGCCTCACGTCCCTCCTAGTGAAGTTCGCCGAGATTCTATTTGGCTCGAAGGTTTCCTAGGAAGGAAGAGGGAAAAACCCTCATATGAGCTTGACTTTACCGAATTCGACCACGTCCCACAAGACACGTCGGCGAAGAAGTTAAAGAAGCAAGTTCACATAGAAAGGAATGCAGAATGTGAGATCATCATAGAGACTGCCGCTCCACCAGTAGAGAAAAGCATACACGAGGTTCAAGTAGAGGACTACACTTTGTCTCAACTTAACCTCGGGAAGACTACACGACAGGTGGAGGCGGATCTTCTCGGAATAGCTTCGGTGAGCGCACAAGAAAGGATGGCCAAGGATGGTAAAGAAAAGGCAGCCTTAAAGGCTGAAAATCAGAAACTGAGGTCTTACATCACCAGCTTGATACATGGCACACCAACGTCTTACCCTAGCAGGACTACTAGATCTCCCCGCCGAACAAAATCATCGGCAATTGTTAACATTCGGCAAACACTTGAGAAATCAGGTGGAAGAGTTTGTTCTCAAGGGTAGATGCGTACTGGCTAACCTATACCAGTTACGGGATAGAGCACATGAACTTCGTGTGGAGATCCAGCAGTCAGAACAGAAGATTGCAGAAAAGAGGCTTGAAGACGAAAGTACAATTGCAGATTTGCAATTAGCATATCAATCAGTATACTCTGAGGAAAACAAGCAACATCTTTTTGCTTGGAAAGAACAATTGGCGTACAAGGTGAAAGCCTACGACGCTCATTCAGTAGAGATGATTGATTACAGAAGGGTGGTTGCCACTATTATCAACTTCGCAAGAATGTTGGTAATATCTTTCCCTTGCATGGAATATCAGCGTGAGGGAGGAGAATACGTCGAGTTGGTGACTGTACAGAACCAGTTCAGGGATGTCATCCGTAGCACCTTTCTTGACGATCCAGAGGGTTGTAAGCTGGCTAAGGTAGCAGCTTTATCAACCAAGTTAGAAGAGGCAGCATCTCAATGCATTGACTTCGGAAATCAGCTCACAACGGGTGAGGTCATGCTCCGACGCCACGTCATCATCCTACGGAGCATTAACTCCCCAGAAGCTGATGAGGTCAATGAATGGATTGAGACATTGTTGATTAATGGCGAGCTATAAATGCACCAGAAAAGGACACCATACACACTCCAAGTGGCATTCATGAGACTTGAGTTGACTTGATGCTTCTTTCCAAGTCAACTCGAGATGCTATTAAATGTAGTTGGAGTTAACTTGATGCTTCTTTCCAAGTTTAACTCCACTTTCCTTAAATCATGCATTGTCAGATCCCACTAATTAAGGATGTCTAATTGACTTCCACGATTTGTGGATCTTAGATCTCCACTAAATGTGGATGTCTATTTTGGAGGGAGACTTTACATTTAAGTTCACCTTTAGTTTGCTTTCAGTCAACTGAAGTAGTTTCCAGTTGACTCTTTGTTGACTTTCAGTTAACTGAAGTAGCTTTCCAGTTAACTGCTTGTTCCCCCTATTTAGGAATAAATCTTGCTAATTGATTGGCAAGAACTCATTGTTAACTCAAGGAGATTTTGGGGTTGCCCACTCCTTTGAGTTCTATAAATAAGAGCCTTGGGCTCATTATTTGTTTAACCTTTACTTGCTATGCAAAATTGCTGCGCCATTGTTGCCAACACTTTGAAAGCGAATATTTGTTCACTCTTGGATGAGAGTTCGTTGGATGATTGTAATTGTGCATGATTTCGTGCCTTTGCTTTCCCAACTTTTGTAGTTCGTTGATAAAGCATTGAAGAAGAATATCAGAAGGCGCTTGCATTTTGATCATCTTATTTGAGTTATGTCTACGTCCTGTGTTTAATAGCTTGTTGTCTCATTTCCCTCCTCGGATAGGAGTCCCTCCTCCTTGGATATTTGTTATTGACAGTTGTCGTTTGATGTTGTTTAATGTATTGACTTCCAAGCTATACTTCGGATAGGAGTCCCTCCTCCTTAGCAAGCTCGTTGGCCAAGGCATCGTGATTTTGTTGTTTCTAGTAAACTATTTCTTAAGCTCATACCTCGGATAGGAGTCCCTCCTCCTTGGCAGATCTCTCGGATCTTACCGTGCAGAGAGCGTTTTATCCCGGTGTATACCCGAGAGTTCAGAGCCTCGGTCATATCTCTGGAGACGGCGAATTCAAGTGATCCAACCATTCCATTCCCCTCCTTTACCCTCATGCTCTGTTCATCTTGAAGGTATTGGATAGATAAAAGCTAGTTAGTCGTAGTTAAGATCTGCAGAAACCAGAGAAAAGCTTAGCTACGGCGCATTGTGTTTGTGCACCCTTGTGTCCTGCCGCTGAAGCATAAAAAGATAGGAACTTAGTTAAACATTTCCCTTCCCTACGCATTGCTCCCAGCAGAGAGGGACTTCTCCTCTTTAAATAACGAAGAAGTGTTGCAAAACATTTGAAATAGCTGAACGTTTACAATCAGCACTCCAGAGGTGCTAATTTAAACGCCAACAAGAATCAAAGATCTAAGGGGTGACTCACTCTGCTTCCTTGCTTGATCTAGCTGGTTGCAGTGTTCCTTGACCTCTTGCAAACGCTGTCGTGCATGGGAAGCCAACATCTTTGCCTTCTTAGCTCTTTGTAGCCACCCATCACACAAAACTTGTGTTTTGTTCACATCTTCGTTTGTGACTTGAATCCACAAAACATTCTTCACGTTCAACATACAAAACTTCAATGCTAATGTTAGGAGATTCCATAACATGATCATCTCCATGTGATTTCTCTGTCACTTTATGATTTTGTGGAAGTAATAGACTACTGTTCATAAAATCAGAATTATTTGAACTAGGATTCTCTGCACATTTCTCATCTTTGACACTCCCAACTTGCGTGCCAACATTTGTAGATCCTTCCACAACATTTTCCACCTGTACTATCACATCTACATCATGGTTATTCTCCATAGTTTGGCTACTGTTACAAAATTCAGAATTGTTGTCATTCCTATCTGCCACGTCATCAATGTTGGTTTTATGATCAGATTAAAGACACAGAAATTTAATTCAAATTCAACACAAGAACACAGCAGATACCCTGGGAAAACCCTGCACTTGAGGGAGAAAAACTCCCCTGGGAAAACCCTGCACTTGAGGGAGAAAAACCCAGCAACAATATATCACTTATATATTGAATGATGACACAAATAATCTCCTTTACAAGAGGCCGATATGAAGGCTAGAAGAGGCACCACAAATTGATGCAAAACTCAGATACAACCAGATACTTGAACTCCAAAGAATAATAGTGAAGTGAATATGTTTTTCCCTGAATCAATCTGCTGCTGCTACATAATAATGAACTGCTGCTTGTGTATAAACTCCTTCTACAGAATGCGAACATACTTGATACACCACCAACTCAAATGATCGATCATCACTTGTATATATACAAGGAGGGAGAAGGATTGCATCTATTCACATCAAGAGGTCGGCCTCCAAAAGAAAAGTCGTGTCTCTTCATTAGGCGCGAATAAGAACAAGTCGGCCCATTTGACAATAAATAAACATTATATTAAATATTATTGTTTTATCTTTTATTTATTTAAGAGAGGCGCTTTTCTCCATTTGATATCGATCTCAATCAAATTCATAGCCGAATAGCTACATGATATTTGATTATTCAAATCGCGGCTGGAAGTGTTATCCTGACACTGAAACATCAACAATCAATGAACTCAACCTTCATTAATTTTTTCCTTATACATCCTCTTGAAAAACTCTACCAATCCAACATTTTCAAGATGCAAAGTGACAATAAAGGTCAGGTAATCATTAAGTGAGTACTGTGCTTTGAAATGTGATGAGCCCTGCTGGCTCTCAGCTCAAAACCCTTATTTTCTTAAGTCTTTAGATGTTTTTTAGTTTTTTTGAGAATTCTTAATAGACAGAAGAGAAGGGGCGCAGCATATTTTTGCTTGTAATTTGAAATATAAAGCAAAAATTCACAAAATGGAAATGCAGAAGCTGTTATTATACTGAAACAATTAGATTATGCATAACAGACATACCCGAAAGTCTCCAGTTATTTTATATAAAGAAGTTGCCAGATCTACAGCTGAAATTGATGAAATCAAGCATAAAGGCACGCCATGACTCCAGAACTCATTTCTCCTACTCAGAAACTGGACACAATGTGCAAGAAATACTGGACGCCAATGATAAAGCTCAGAAACCAGCAAAGAGGAAGGCGTTTCTACTTATTTCTTCACACGCCTCTTTCAAGGCACAATTCCCAATGAATGCCGTACGGCCAAGAAAAGGAGAGGTAGAATCCCTGATGGAAATCTCTGAAGTTGTGGAAGGATGCGCCACCAGAAGGAAACCCTCAGTTATTTCAATCAACAAACAAACTCAGTAAAACAATCTCTGTAGAATCTGTAGAACCTCTGGCTGAAGCTCTCAACATGCATTGATTCGACTGATATTCCACAATCTCAAGAGTGCTCACACTGAAGAGGTATCGTTCTTCAATGGCATTTTGTTCAAACCCTGATCACAGGAGAATGCACAGGCAAAATGCTCAAGGCAAAGAGAAATAGTCAAAAGATATGAGTTTCAATTGCCAGAAATGCCCTTTTATGCAAAGGCACGCATTTCAAGAAGAATACGCCACTTTTAGGTTTTAAAATCTTTTAATTAATATTTAATTCATCTCAATAGTTCATGAATTAAATACTTGGCGCACTTTTAATATTTTAAGCCATTAAAATATTAAATCCCTCTTTTGAACATTTTAAGTGATATAAAAATATTATTAAAGTCAATGTGACTTTAATAAAAGGCGTATAAGTTAAATAATTAACTTAATCACTTAAAATTCCATAATACGCTCAAAACTCAGGATAATCCCGTGCCGTCAGAAGCTGTGAACTCCTGGAATGCCAACGCTTGCTGTGATCCAATCACTGTCCACTGAAAACAAGAACAATCCAACTCTTCAGAATGCATCACTGACCCTCTAACCAATCTGGCTAGCCCACAAGGGTCCAATAAAGGGCTAACACACTGTCAACTATGATCATGCCGAAAACCGGGACATTACATGAAATCATCAGGCATACACTGATATCCCTCAAGGAGTTGAGGGGCTTCCCGTTCATAACTTTCCCTCATCTTGATGGCATCTTGGTCAATCTCTTCTCTGGTTTTTCCTACAATACTGTAGTAACCCATAACTGAAACTTATGAGTGCTGGTCACTCAAATGATGCAATGTGAGCTCCCAGAGTATTTAATTCAAACCCCAATAGGATGGTAGGAAATTGCTCTGATACCACTGTAAGAACCCTCCTATCCTTGTGATAGATTTTAAAATGCAACTGATGTATCTTTTTTGTGTTTTTTGAATGTTATATAATTTGGTATTCTATTCCAAAAGAGATGCCAGATAAAGCAAATACATGAAAGGAAATATAAGCTAATAAATGCAATGAAACCAATCAATGCAGCAAACTGAAATTGCATAACAGCAGTATATTATGGATGTATTTACATTGCTATTCATACCCGAATGATTACAAAATGGTGTCATCAAATTCTGAAACCTTAAGTAGCAAAGATAAACCTGGAAGTGATCGATGTGCTCAAAATGTGGCCTTCTCCAACCTTTTATGCCCTGCAAATGCTTCTACTATACTGGCCGCCCATGAATGGTGTGATATCAGCCTCAAAAGCCAAGCGATTTGGCTGGAAGATAACACATCCAGCCTAGGAATGCAGTACGACTGGTAATTGAATGCTGGGTACGGCCTGATAATGACTCTAAGTCTGCCCAGATTTGGAGGTGCAACAAATGATAATCTCTGAATTTCTTCAATGAAATCTTTCAAACCCTTCCAAAAATCTTCACCAATATGCTCAATCTTGACCTCTGTATGAAGCCAACAGAATGGGCAATCTTTTAGAAGATCTTACACAACCTCAGGAATGCAAAAATCAAAGAGAGTATTCATTTTCAATGACCTATTTGTGCAGAAACCCTAGCACTTCTTCTCTCCACGGTAAAATCACCAAAAGGCATAAGTGTATTTGAACGAATGAATGGCAAATAGCTTTTGTTGATGCCTTTTATACTCTCTCATGAAGAGGTCGATTCCCTCATGTGTTTTTTAATCATTTTTAAACAATATTAAATGTACACTTTAACTTTATTAAATATCTCCTCAAAGTGAGCGCCCAATTAATTAATCATTAATGAACCTTTTTATGTCTCATGGCCCCATTGGACATAAAGTGCAATTATAAACTTTATAATATTTAATTATCATTAAAGCCACTTTAATGATAATAGCTCCTTTAATAATCATTATTTCACCATACCAACTGAACCCGGAGATCGACATTGTATCCACAACACGTCCAAGTGCCGTACTATAAATAGTAACACTAAACTCCATTGATTAGGTGACTTACTATAAATAGTAAGTGTGCATATCTGAGTCCGAAATCCTTTGCAAATGCCAAACTTGAACATTACCTTGTCTGGAGAAGAATAATGCCACCAAAGGACCAGGTATCTGCCACACAAGACCCTCTAACCATGAGTGTTAGCCTACGAGGGTCAAATAATAGGCTAAACAACAAGATGCTGAGACGAGCAAAAATGGGGACATTACATATTCCAAAAATATCATGTATAGCCACTCTTGTCTGAACATGTTGAATCTTCAGATAGCCAACTATTGGCATGTACCTTTCTATTGGAAACACCCACATTTTGTGGTTCATGGCTGGGTCCACACTAGCTGGGGTTTTCAATTTCAATATTGAATATATGGAAAGAATGAAACACCATGATATTTGGGAATTGTGAACAAGACAATAGGACTTCATTTTATTAATTCAAGGTCAAATCTGTATTACAACTCTTATATATTCCAAAAATATTATGTATAGCCACTCTTGTCTGAACATGTTGAATCTTTAGATAGTCAACAATTGGAATGTACCTTTCTACTATAAACACCCACATTTTGTGGTTCATGGAAAGTTGGGCTAGGATCCACTCTAGCTGGGTTTTTCAATTTCAATATTGAGGAACTTGTACAACTCAACCCTGGTAAAGTTGACCAAAGGAATAATAAATGAATCTAAGGGTGATGTACTTGCCATATTTTTTCGGCATGAAGGTTTCCAGACTAATAACATGGAAAAACTACAAGCTCTACTAATGGACCATAGAAGCGTGTTCAAAACTTCAAATAATGACTAACCCTTGGTATTGATGGGGGGGACTCAGAGATCTCTGAACAAGTAAATCCTCAGGAAGCAACATCAACATTGACAAGCCTCTAGTCACATACACTTAAGAATAGCTTTAAACTGAAAATGTCATCATTGCATCAAATAAGACAGTTTACATGTAAAAATTTAGTGCTTTAGAGGATACATAGAAAATCATCATAGATAGGTGGGGGGGTCTCCTAATTAAAGGACTCAACATTGACCAGTCCAAACTAATGGTGTACTTGGATTGGAATTGACATCTACAAGCCAACATGCTAATGAAGGTGGGCTTGGAGAAGCCTGCCCCTATGCCAATGCGTAATCACACTTCACACAATAATTATTTTATTATCTCCCTTAAAAACTTCAACTTGACTTATCTTAAAAGCTCATCTTTTTAACCTATATATCATTCCTAATGTTTGTCCACTACCAATGGCTCTTAGCTACCTTCCCCCTCCTATGTATCCCTGGTGACAGCCTCCCTATTCTATTTACCCCTAAACACACACATACACATCTATGTGCACATTCACAATCTTGACTAACTTTAAAATTCATCTTTTAATCCTATATATGGCTTCCTAACGTTTGTCCATTATCAAGTTCCCTTAGCTAGCTTACACCTCTTGTGTATCTTTGGTGACATCTTGCCTACTCTATTTCCCCCTAGCCTCTCTCTCTCTCTCTCTCTCACACACACACACACACACACACACACCCTTAGAAATTCGTACATTACTTCTCTTAAAAAATCTTCTTTTATCTTATATATCTTTTCCTAATCTTTGTCCTCTATCAAATGCCTCTTATATAACTTTCAGCTCTTGCGAATCCCCAATGACATCCTCCCTGATGTATTGCCCCCTAAACATGCACACACATACACATATTTATACATACAAATACATTCCCTTAGAAACTCCCTCTTGCACATCCTTAATGACATCCTTCTATTTTTTCCACACATGCACATGCACATGCACACGCCTCTTAGTTACCTTCCACCTCATGTGAATCCCTAGTGACATTTTCCCTAGTTTATACACTCACACACTCACACATGCACACACACACATGCACCCACGCATGTACACATGGGGAAATAAATGGAAATCACTGAACTTGAATTCCAAACCTGAACCAGCAACACATCTGGAGACATACTGATTAGAATTGTCCCAACCTTGATGTAATAGCTTTTACAGCACTCTTTGGACTAGTTTTAATAGCTAAGTAACATAGCTGAAAACAGACAGCTTAGAATTATCCTAGTCTTGATGTAATAACTCTTACAGCACTCTTTTTGCTAGTTTTAAATTTTAATAGCTATCTTGTATGATTCTTTTTGCTTCATTGCTTCTGTCAAACTGAAACCTTTATATGCAGCATTTGTTAACATTCCCACAGAGCATTCATTTCATATCTGATGAAATATATACTTTTCTTTATCAATACAAATTTTTTGACTTTCAGTTTGAAAGAAAAATCAACAGTACCTGACCTCAAGTGCAGCAATTCTAAACTCGCTAGTTAGCTCATGGTGTAGTCTATCTTAGCAGTTGTTGATGTCATTCTCCAATTATTATAATTCCTAAATATGATGGTTTGTAGTCTGTAGAGGATTTTTATTGATTATATAGCTTTAAATAAGATAACCATCAATCCCAGCTACCCTCTTCTGTTGATGGATGATTTGTTGGATCAGCTCCAACATGTCAAATATTTCACTATGCTAGACTTCAAATATAAATTGTGCTTTTACAATTCTGACTAGCAGGCACTGGTAAATTTGAATAGCAAATTAAGCAGTTTTGAATTTATCTCCAAAAAGAATACCATAACTACAATAACAAATTTGAAAGTTGCATAATTATAACTCTTAGCACATTTTGTATTCTTTACCCTTTTTTTTCAACGTGCTACCTAATTCTGATGAATACTGGCCATTGAGTTATTGTGTTTCTATCATAATGTTACCATAAGAATGAACTTATTTTTTTGTATTCCCTTACAGGAATATCTAGAATATTTGTGCACCACAGTACTGCTTCAAGATTGTAATGCTTATATTTTCAACCATTTCTTTATGCCAGGAAAACTGTGAATATCAGACTTAAATCCAGGAAAGAAACTTAAATTTCTCAGACAAAGAGATTTGGAGATAAATTGGATATGATGTATGAAGATGGGCCCCAGAATAGATATCATATTGTAGAAAAAATTTATGACATCAAAATTTGTGATGCATGCACCACTTTCTCTGCATCTTTTTGTATGTCAGGATGGGTAAAGTTTTTGACACTCAGAATAGGAATGACAAATGATGCAGACCATAATTTGGTTCTGATACCTTGGAAAAATAAGTAGAGCATTCTAATCATTGAAAGAAGTAGGAAAATACATGTCAAAGCTCACAAGCTTACTTTTATGTGCAAGTATTTAATTCTATACAGAAAAGAATGCTTTCCTGTTTTTCACGTCCCTGCGTGACCCCTTGTTTTCCTATTGCAAGGTATCATGCGATTACAGATGTAAGGTTTCATGTTACTGTACTGTGTCATGTAGGTGAGATTGTAATTGGACATTACTCTTAAATAATCTTTTTCTTGTATTTTTTTCTCTATATTTATGGTTTTCTGATTCTCTATCTTATCTGCTCCCATAATTGGTCACCTATGTTGATTATATAGATGATCTCTACTGTCCTTAAGTGATAATAATGGAGTCTAGTTGATGTGTGATTATTTTTAACATGGGATATAACCACAAAGATTAAAAATCTATTAAAATATTTCTGTTGAGGCTTGAATTATGTAACAAAATCATAATGTTGTTCAAGTCTGTGAACACAGATTTACTTTTAGCAATGTTTGAAGGTTTCTGCCACTGATTCAAACTTGTTTTTCTCTGCATGCATCTTTACAAGGTCTTAACACACATCACCACTTCCACTGAACCTTTTTTTTAGTAGAGTATTACAATATAGTTAGATAAAGTAATTGTGACCACAGCCAGTGACAGTGAGCTTTGCACTTTCCTTACATAACTAAGCTGAATTGGAGTTTAATTCTCACCATGTAATTTTATTTAGAAACTAGTATTTAGAGTGATATTATAATTTTGTTCTTTTCCATATGTTATTCAACGTTATATGTGTTTTTATTTTCATCATCTCAGTTCTTAGATAATATTTTTTGTAGTCAATTTGGATGTGCATGTCATATCCTATTGTCTACCTTTTTTGTGGTTTATTTCTTATTCATGAAGGGCATTTTTAAAGATAAAAGAACTTGCTTATAGTAAGCTATCTTGTTCAGATTTGTCTCAAGGAGTTGCATTGGCGAAACAGTCCTTTGATTATGTCTCTATGTGGGTCCAAGGGTTCACCTATTAACATCAGTCAGATGATTGCTTGTGTTGGACAACAATCTGTTGGAGGTCGTCGAGCACCAAATGGTTTCATTGACCGCAGTCTTCCACACTTTCCAAGAAATGACAAAACACCAGCAGTGAGTTGGCTTTGAGTTTTATAAGGGACTGTTAGACATTTTCTCTGTGGTACATAGAATTACTGTGTATGATTTATTTGAATAGCTGACTACAACATTTATACCATAGCTTATTTCGCTTGTCTTAATTAAACTCCCTTTACAATCTTTGCAAATTATGTGTTGATTTCACTTTCCCTTTTTCTCTATAGGGAATATACTTTGACACATATTGTACTGAATTGTTTTCTGTGCTTTGCTTTTTTTAGGCCAAAGGTTTTGTTGCGAATTCATTCTATTCTGGATTAACAGCAACAGAGTTTTTCTTTCACACCATGGGTGGTCGTGAAGGTCTTGTTGACACTGCGGTAATATATATTTATGAAGCATTGAAATATGACTATGATTGCATAGGTGTTCTATCTGTTCACTGTTAAATATTAATGCATCATATGGTGTATTATTTGAGCTCTCATCAGTGATAGGTTCATATCTTAAGAGTTTTTTAAATAAAGCATGAATTGTTTGTATAAACTTTAAAATGCTTTTATTATCATGATGCTGAACAAAAAATTGATCCGAGAGATTCTGCAATGGTTATGGTACACTTGTTTTGATAATGTTGACCTTGAGGAACATTTCTTTGCCAAGTGTTTGAACATTGAATCCTTTTGGTTAACCGTGAACATGACCAGGCTCAGAGTGGTTCTACAGATGAACATGCACTAGTTTTGGATGTGTTATTACATGCACATGTCTGTCAAGTTGTGGGTTACCATATTGCGATTTGGGGATTTGGACTTAAAAGTCACACTTTTTATGAATGCAACACTTTACTATTACACCACAACTACTTGGGCATTTGAACATCAAATTTGATTTAATAGGCGTCTTGCTTTTTTATTATTAATTTATGTGTCAGTGCATTTACTGGAGTATAAGAATGTTTTCATAAGCCGGTGATTCATGTTTATGAGTTTCTGTAAAGAGCCTTGCAAATTTTGGCCTTTATTTTCTGATTTTTGCCACTTAAGATTTTCGTCAAACAGTTGGCAAACAAGCTGTCCCAGCTGGTAAATGTTTTTCTGGTTTGTTTTGCCTTTTTGTGGGGTAGTAAAAATGCATGAAATGACTTTAACTAATATGCTTGAAGACTTCAATTGAAAGTAGAATGCAATGCAAGATGATTCTTGATTTTTCAAATTATTTACTGACTGTAAACAACATACAACTATGCTGCTACAGCAATCAGACATTCCGTCAAACAGTTCTCATGCAACTCCAAATTCTATTGTATGACTGTAAATGAAAGAGAGATACAATGCAAGTGACCTTTTGATCAATAATGATGGAGTAACTTATACAAATGCTTAGTTACAGCAATGAGGCATTTTATCAAACATCTCATATGCAAACTCTGTTTGCCTACGGAATGGGATTCAAACTCTACGTACTACTGGCAAACTTGTAATATGCAGAACATAGGATAAAACAGTAAACTGAAAGATATCATACTAAAATGCCAGAAACTTTATTCATTCTCAGGAATATCATGTACAAAGAGTATCACAATGCTTACAGTATAATCATCGGCAACAAAACTCATTTATTATTCATAACTCATGACTATCTCCCGACTATCCCAACCGACTACATATAACGCTCGGCGGTGGTTAGACAACCAACCGACACGACGCTTCATAACAACATTACATTAACATTGATCTAAACATATTTTCCCGAAAGTACATGACATTACATGACATTATTATTCTATACTAACTATTGTTTTATTTGACAATTGGCCGACTACGACCGAGGCCGACTACGGCCGACAACAAAGTAAAATATCCGACTAACATCATCCCCCCCAAAAAGGAAGTCGTCTTCCAGACGACATACATACAACAAGATAAGATTACTGAGAAGTAGGGGGAAGGGAGTGCGTCCCTGGATGCACAGATGACGTCGGAGTGGTGGAAGAATGCTCTGCTCTCAGACGCCTCAGCTCCTCCGTGCGTGTGCGAAGCTGCCGATCTGCCAGGATCTCCCTCTCCCTCGCCGCCTTCACCATCCGGGCTGCCTCCATCAGTTGGCTCTTTGCCTGCTCTGCTTCGGCCTTCTTGGCCGCCAATTCTACCTCTTTTGCAGCCAACTGGTCCTCCAATGCTCTCATTCTCTGCTGCCATTCTGCCTCTTTCTGTTGTGCCTCCTCCTCCAAGGCTGCCACCCGAGGCTCCAAGATCTCCAATCGGGCTCCCCTCTCACTGGCAAGCCGAGATTGTTCAGCCAAGTCGTTCTGGATACTCTGTATGGTAGCAGTGGACTCGTCCTTTTCTTGTAATTGATTCTCCCTTAGTCCTGAAAGTTGTTGCGCATCGACCACCTGAGTATCATTCTCTATCAACTGACCCAATACTCTATCCCTCTCTGCCAACTTCTCCTCGAGAGCTGCCACTCTTGTTTGCTCGGCTGCTAGCTGCTCTTGTAACCGTACTATAGTGGCTGGTTGTACTGCAAAGTGGCAATTCCAATAAAT